>BQNB010021109.1:0-50967 GCA_026074375.1 Tanacetum coccineum | reverse complement strand
AATTTTCAATTGCCCTTTGATAATTACAGTGTGGTGAAACGAGGGTGACGATGAACAGTAATTCCCTCCTTGGCGCCTTTTTAAACTAAAAAACGGGTAAAACATTTTTGAACTTTGGGTAAATGGCAATTCTAGCCCCTTTCTTCTCTTTTTCCTTTTATAGTTATAATTAAGTTTCTAAAATTGCAAAACTAGTCCCTGGAGTTTATACAAAATAGAATGGCCTAGGGTTTTGGGCTTATGGATCCGGGTGTGGCCCAATTAGCCTTAGGGGCCATTTATGGACTTTTCTGAAAGTTGAGGGGTTATTTTGGAACACTTTGGGTCTTTGTTGACCAAGATTGACTGGAATTGACTGTAGATTTGACTTTTTCTGGCTTTGGCTTCCGGCTTTTGTGCACTCCTCCGTTCTCGTGTTCGTGTTTGTTTGTTTTTGATGGTTTTCTTGTGATTTCTGATATATCCGTTCCTGCACACACAAAACACAAATACAAGCATATTTTTGCCATTTTTGGTCTGTTTTGGGTTTAATTGGCCCTTTTTAAACATAAATGGATATGTGTATTTTACACTTATCAAAATTCCCCAAACTAAATGATTGCGTGTCCTCACGCAATATTACATGCCTTATAACCGAATACCTCAAAACTTCCCCAAACTAAACCTTTGAAAAGTAGCAAAGATTTTTGTTGAGAGAGCTAAGAGATCACAAGTTATAAAACACCCGATTTCCCTTTTTCAAAGATTTTTCTCTTTTTATGATTTTTCTTGATAATTAATTACCTAACTACAACTTATTCGTGTTGACATAATGTATTGTTCTCATTACCTCATTGGTAACTTTAAGGATCATAGAACAAAAAGCACAATTAAGTGTCCAAAAGATAACTTCATCATCCCCGATTTTTCACTTTTCCCATGCTAAGCTTAAAAATAAGATCACTGTCAATTACAAGTCATGACACTAATACTACTCATAAATACTAATTGTGTACTTACTTTTTCTCCCGCAAATCCTACTTTTGTATCTTAAGATTTTACTTAAGTCATATACCCGAAGGCTCTTTAAGACTTTTGTTTCGATACTTATTAATTCCAAAAATAAAGCGTAACGGTTAAAAACGCAATAATTAGCTCCTAGCCCTTTTCAAAAGATCAAATGTCATCAAGATTAAAGTCCACATCGAGGCAACCAAAATTTGGCTTTTATTAGGCTACTTAAGCAAGGCACCATTCATGTCATATACCCTTAGGCTCTTTAAGACATGAATGGACCAATCTTATTTGCACCATATACCCTTAGGCTCTTTAAGGCACAAAATAAGACAAAAAAAGAACATTATTTAAACCTCAGTCCTTTAGAGGCTCAACACGGCCACGCCTTTCCGACAAGATGTAGACAAACTATTTCGACTTCGGTAACTTCTCGGGACCCTATTAGCAGGCTGTAACATCGTTGTGAGCCGGCAAGATGCAGCAAAACTTTTATCAGTCTCAGATTATTTATGAATTCTACTTATCCAAGTACTACCCTAGGTCTTTAAGGAATAACGCCTTAAGTATTGCTGTATGTGATACATATAAATATGCCAAAATAAGGCTTCCTGATATGTACTATACAAATCACAAAGAACTAAAGAAAACTTCTTTTAGCTAATTATTAACCAAAAAAACCGCACAACTTATTATTAACATTTATTTATAGAGGTGAACAATGCTAATGGAGAAAAGCTATTAACACTTATGAGCTTGAAAGAAAACCAACTATTCTACGTTTAATGTCATGACTTATAAATAACACTATCATTTCTTATTCTTCGCAATTTAAAATCTCTAAGAAAGAAATTCGCGAACACTTAGCCTATATAAATTCCAACTCGGCATATTTAAAATCTACTTGAGATTAGCACAAGTCTTCATTTACTAACGATTCAAGTCTTGCATATTTAAAGTCTACGTGAGACTAGCACAAACTATCATCATTAATTGTTAAGGGAGAAAGCTAGAACTCAACACGTACGATCGGGTCAAAAATTACTTTTTATTCTTACCAACGGAAAACCTACATTCGTGTCTTAAAATTATTATTATTATTTTATTTTTTATTATTTTTTTTAGATATTTAACTGAAAAAGAAGACTGAAAAATTTAAAATTTTTGCTATTTTTAGGGGAAAACGGGTACGTGAGAACAAAACAATAAGCAGGCAACATCAAATCGATAGATTCCCTTCCCCAAACTAAAACGAAACATTGTCCTCAATGTTTAAAGTCGGGTCTCTACGTAAATCTAAGCCGTTTATGAATTATGCAAAGATAAACGTTAATCGATAAGATGAAAGGATATCGGATCTCCCCAAACTAATTTCACACAAAGGATGAGAAGCTCGAGTAGAACGGGACAAATCAACCGGACACGAGAGGCTTCAAAGAATTTGTTGGTTCGATCCTACAAAATCCACAACAAACAAGCACAAATATCAAGGAATCAGAAAAAATACAAGCCTCTCTCAACACAACACATTAGATAAGAAAATAGAAAGATGTTGAAAGATATGCATGGGGTGGACTCCCACGAAGCGGCGGGTATTGTTTTTGAACAACGAGCGCTAGGCTCGGACTCGATCCTGAATTAAGTTGTCTTAGGGAGAGTAAATAAAGGAGAGAAAAATCTCAATCGGGATTTCATTATTGTATAGAAATCTTTAAAGCACTCATGAATAGTTCCCATCGATGCAGAGGCCATGGCTCTAGGGTGGAGAGTGCGGGGGTCAAAAATGGTATCTCATTTTTAGTGGAGGACAGTAAAGGAGAAACCTCAGGGTAGGTGACAAATGGGAGAAAAGGTAACTCATTAGTCATGTACGAGCCCTTGAATTTACGATCTTAACTTTAATTTTCATTTGCCCCTTTGATAATTACAGTGTCGGGTGAAAGTGGTGACGATGAACAGTTAATTCCCTTCCTTTTGGACGCTATTTTTTTAAACTAAAAACGGGTAAAACATTTTGAACTTGGTTAAATGGGCAGTTCATAAGCCCCTTTCTTCTCTTTTTTCCTTTTATGGTTATAATTATGTTTTAAAATTGCAAAACTAGTCTAAAAGTTTATACAAAATAGATTGGCTAGGTTTTGGGCTTATGGCTTCCGGGTGTGGCCCAATTAGCCTTAGGGGCCATTTATGGACTTTTCTAAAAGTTGAGGGGTTATTTTGGAACACTTTGGGTCTTTGTTGGACCAAGATTGACTGGAAATTGATGTAAGATTTGACTTTTTCTGGGCTTTTTGGAGTCCGGCTTTTGTGCACTCCTCGTTCGCGTGTTCGAGTTTGTTTTGTTTGTTGATGGTTTTCTTGTGGATTTTGATATATCCGTTCCTGCACGACAAAAACACAAATCAAGCATACTTTTTGCATTTATGGTTGTTTTGGGTTTAATGGCCTTTTTAAGAATTAACTGGATATGTGTATATTTCCACTTATCCCCATTCCCCAAACTAAATGATTTTGTTTCTCAAGCAATTCATACATGCTTATTACCCTGAATCCTCAAACACCTTCCCAACTAAACCTTTGAAAAGTAGCACAGATTTTTGTGAAGGAGCTAAGACATCCAAGTTAAAACACACCGATTTCCCTTTTTCCAAAAGATTTTTCTTATTATGATGTTTGCTTGATAAATAATTACCTACTACAACTTAATTCGTGATGACTATGATTGTTCTCATTACAAATTGGTAATTTAAGGATCATTAGAAACACAAAGCACAATTATAGCTGTACAAATGATAATCCTTACATCATACCCGCATTATCACTTTTCCCATACAAGCTTTAAAAATAAGATCATTGTCATTTAATGTCATGCCATTAATATACTATCTACAATAAATATAATTGTGTACTTACTTTTTCTCCCAGCAATATATCTACTTTCTATCTTAAGATTTTAATCTTAAGTCATAACCCGAAGGATCGTTAAGAGTTTTGTATTCGCTATTATTATTCCAAAAATAAAGCGTACGGTTAAAAAACGCAATAATTTAGCTCCTAGCCCTTTCTTCAAAGATTAAAATGTCATCAAGATTAAAGTCCACATCGTGGCAACCAAAAATTTGCGTTTTTTAGGCTACTTATAGCATGGCACCATTCATGTTCATATACCCTTAGGCTCTTTAAGACATGAATTGATCTCTCAATCTTATTTGCACCATATAGACTCTCCTGAGGCTCTTTAAGGCACATAATTAACGACGAAAAATTAAGCAACATTATTAAACCTCAGTCCTTTAGAAGGCTACAACATCGGCCACGCCTCCGACAAGATGTAGCAAACATATTTTGACTTTGGTAACTTCCTCGACCTTTTAGAAGGCTGTAACATCGGTTGTGAGCCGGCAAGATGCAGCAAACTTTTATCAGTCTTCAGATTATTTTGAATATACTTTATTTCCATTATTCCCTAAGCTCTTTAAGGAATAAGCAAAATTTTTGTTGTGAACATATAATTATGCAATTAAGTATTCCTGATGTGTACTCATCCTAATCACAAAGGAACTAAAGTAAACTTCTATTAGCTAATTATTAACCAAAAAACCGCACAACTGTATTTATTAAACATTTATATATAGAGGTGAAACAAGCTAATGGGAGAAAAAGCCATAATTAACACTTATGAGCTTGAAAGAAAACCAACTATTCTACGTTTAATGTCATGACTTATAAATAACACTATCATTTCTTATTCTTCGTAATTTAAAATCTCTAAAAAAGAAATTCGCAAACACTTAGCCTATATAAATTCCAACTCGGCATATTTAAAATCTACTTGTGATTTGCACAAGTCTTCATTTACTAACGATTCAAGTCTTGCATATTTAAAGTCTACGTGAGACTAGCACAAACTATTATCATTAATTGTTAAGGGAGAAAGCTAGAACTCAACACGTATGATCGGGTCAAAAATTACTTTTTATTCTTACCAACGGAAAACCTACATTCGTGTCTTAAAATTATTATTATTATTATTATTTTAGATATTTAACTGAAAAAGAAGACTGAAAAATTTTAAATTTTTGCTATTTTTTGGGGGAAAACGGGTATCAACATCAAATCGATAGATTCCCTTCCCCAAACTAAAACGAAACATTGTCCTCAATGTTTAAAGTTGGGTCTCTACGTAAATCTAAGCCATTTATGAATTATGCAAAGATAAACATTAATCGATAAGATGAAAGGATATCGGATCTCCCCAAACTAATTTCACACAAAGGATGAGAAGCTCGAGTAGAACGGGACAAATCAACCGGACACGAGAGGCTTCAAAGAATTTGTTGGTTCGATCCTACAAAATCCACAACAAACAAGCACAAATATCGAGGAATCGGAAAAAATACAAGCCTCTCTCAACACAACACATTAGATAAGAAAATAGAAACATGATAGAAAAGATAAGCATGGGGTGAACTCCCACGAAGCGGCTTGTTTTTTATCACCGAGTCGCAAGCTCGACTCGATCCCTGAATTAAGTTGTCCTTAGGGAGAGTAAATAAATGGAAGAGAAAATCTCAATCGGGATTTCATTAATGTTTGGACAAACATTAAAGCACATGAAACTTCCATCCCGATGAGAGGCCACCGGCTCTAAGTGGAGATGCCGGGGTCAAAAATGGTGTCCACATTTTTTGTGGAGGACAGTAAAGGAGAAACCTCAAGGTAGGTGACAAATGGGAGAAAAGTACGAATGGTGAATGTGAAGGAATCGTCCTCTTCAATATTTAGAAAAACAACATCTTCACCTCTCCCTGGATCAAAACATTCATCTTCGTGTAACTCATTAGAATCGTTCTTCACAGCCGTAATGGTTTCAAATTTTAAGCAAAGCTCAACGTCCGGTGGTTCTGGAGGCGGTCGAGGAAATGACAGAATATCATAAATATCAAAATGAAATGATTCAAACTCAGGAGATTCCAAAAGAAGATCATTATTAGAAATAACAACACTAGTCATTCCTCCCTGATCGGGCTCAATCTAAAAAAGAAATGAATCATTCTCGGGAAGAGAGTAATTAGCATGAGTAGTGGTACTGCCACTTCTCGTCTCTTCTGTATGATCGCTGAAAGAATTATCAGAATTAGAAAAAGAAGATAGAGTGGGGTTGTCATTTAATGCCTCAATCTTAGAAATGAGAAGATAAACATTTGACAATTTGTCACGAAGAATAACGTCCTCACCCTCTTCTAAGCTGACGAGCTCCGAATTGGGAGGTGTTGCATCAACGTACTCGATGTTCTCATAATCATCGTTATCACTTGAAGTATCATCATTTAGATCAAAATCGGCTTCAATAATTCCCGGTGGAATTGGAGTAATACGAGCAAGTTCATCGGCTCTCTCTTCGAGAATAGGGTCAATCTTAGAAGAATAAACAATCGAAGTATCACGGTTAATCAAAGATTCCTCAAGATCGATTTCAACATTAACACGGTTATTATCACAAGTAGGCACATCACATAATTTGTCGAGAATTTCCTCGAACTCACTTGGGATTGGGACAAGGTTCTCAACACTAGACTTTATTACTTCGTCCGATTCCGTTGCCGGAATAGTGTCGAGATGCTCATCCCCCATTTTTAGAGAATTATCGGGCTCCTCGATTGGTAAGTCGGGAGTGATTGCTAAAGGAATATAATCATCCTCGTCATCACAAGTAACAGAAAGCATGTAACGACAGGCAGCAGCATACTTTTCATCTTCGTAAGCTTTCTCCTTTTTTCGAACTTCGCTTCCCCATATATTAAAATCTTGCTTAAGTTTTCGGATTCTAATCTCACAATCTCTCTCATATTCTTCATCAATCTCCTCGCCTCGAAATCTTCTAATACCCAAATCATTCGTGATTTCTTTAATTTTGCGATCAACCAATTGCTGTTCATGCATCATTTCCTTGATACTCATATTCTCTTTAACCGTTTGTTCTTCCGCGATTTGCTTTTTTAATTCCTTTAACATTCTTTGATCTCGTTTTAATTCTTCAAGCTCTCTAAGAATTTTATCAAGGGCTTCTTGACAATCGACGGAGTTCTGCGGAGGTTGTGGGTGGTTAAAACCGGAATAATCATAACTTGGATTAGGTTCATAGCAAGTTTTATTGATCGGTTGACATTGATAATCAAAATAAGGACCTCCGCAATAAGCACAACAAAGATATTGTTGAGAATAACTTTGAGAATTTTGTGGAAAATAATTATCATTAAAGTTTTGATTGTAAACCAGCTCTTGTTCATAGACAAACGGGAACTGTGGTGAACAATCATAACCATAATGAGCATTATTTCCACATAACTCACATAAGTAAGTCTCAAACTGGGGTTGTGGAGGTTGGTAAGAAAAATTTGGAGAATTATCGAAAGAATTCGGGTTTGGATCATAAGCGAATGAATTTTCAGCTTCATCATGGCATGTCGGGTGAAATATTGCAAAATCTGTGAAGCCTCATTAAATGTTTTTGATTCATTGTTCTGGATTAGAGAGAAATCCGGAACTTTTGGTGACCATTATAAACCGTAATGAGCACTTTACCACAAGAAATAACTATCATCGTCGACTAAAAATTCCATCAATGATCACACGCACTCATAAACAACAAATTATGGTCAATTTGTGGAGGTAGTTCTGCGAAATATTTCACCGGAGTCTGATTGACAACCAATTGGCTCTCGAAGAGCATTAACACCGTGTAATGTCAACGTATGATTTCGGAAGTATCTTGAAAGTCTTTGAAAATTCTACTTTCTCTCACTAAAACTACACAATGATCCATCTAATGTATTTTGATCAACCAAGACCTCCCGAAAAGGTGTTTTTTGATCCTTGTCAATTGGTATCAAGAGCTAACCGGGGGTGTTTTGTATTCGTGCGTGTTGTGTTTGTGATTTTGTTGTGTTATTATTAAAGCTTATTGATTCGGATTATAGTCGTTTTATTTTGGGATTATAGTCGTTTTTTTATTTGTTCACGTGCCTTGTTTTTTTTACTACTGTATCATTTTTTTGCATATTACTTTTTATTTTGAGTGGGCCTCTATTATACGTTTCTAAAACAGAGTTTGTGAAGAAGTAAAAAGTAAGGACAACGTTTAGTTGGGTTCCTTTTGTTGGCTTATCTTTCACGTGAGAAGACACAAGGACGAAAGCAACAACCGAACGTGTTATTGCTTGAGAGAGCCGAACGAGTGTCATTTTGTAGAGCCGAACGAGTTCTCGACTAGTGTGCACCGATCGAGTCTAAGTTTTTCAAGTGTCGAACGAGTGCAAAAACAAACACAAGGACCGAACGAGTGAAAGCACTCAAGGATCGAACGAGTGCAAAAACAAACACAAGGACCGAACGAGTGAAATAATAAGGACCGAACGAGCAACAGTTTAGAAGGACCGATCGAGCAACATTCCAAAGACGACCGAACGAGTATCTTTTTAAGTTGCACCGAACGAGTCACATTTAGGAACCGAACGAGAAAATTTTTATACGTTTTAAACGTATTTCGGGTTCTTCGGTTTCGAGTGACGTTAAACGACGGGGCTTAAGACTTACATCATCGTACTCGTGACATCGTTTCGATCATCGTGGTGTATTCACTTCTCACCGACGATAAACGAGCAACTTTTAAAGATCAAAGAAAGGAAATCGTTGCATTGTGTTTAAATTTTAAAACGAAGAAGATGTTATATTGGTGGGAAAATTAAGCATTAATTACCAAGTTTCACAATTTGGCACATGCAACCCCTGGAGGTTTATTACAATTACACCATTAGTCATTTGTTGAGTTCATAGTCCTTCTCGTTGAAATTTCTTTACACCGTTGGTCCTTATTGTTTCAAAACAGCTCGTTAGCCCTTCAAAGTGAATCGTCTATGCACCGTTTGCCGTTTTAAGCTCATTAATCGACAACAAAAGCTCATGTACTTCATGTTCAACAACGATTTCAACAACAATAATTTCGTCACGGTTTTTTCTTGATTTAGTAAAATCCCGTAAATGTCGATTCGTTTTACGGTTTAAGTCATAGAATTGTAAAATCCCGTGAACGTTAATTGATTTCACCAACACAACAAACACAATACATTACACTAAAACGATCCTTATCAAAATTCATCTTCATTCACAAAGGCTATTATTGATTTTTAATGACCACGGGGTTTTTGTACGATAATGCACATTTGGGATTGAAGTAGTATTTCACGAGGAGTGTACTTATTTCGTCTTTGTTTTTCGTCAACGAAGATGACTTGTTCGGGCATATACGGTTTGTGATGAAGACTTGATGTATCTAGTTATACTCGATGTAAGGAGTTACATTGTAGTACTCACGAGTTATAGCTATCACTTTAAGGAGTTACATTGTAGTACTCAGTGTCTCACGTAGTTGAGGAGTTTTTCAAGAGGTGTTGTATTTTTTATATACTTTTGGGTGAGTATATGGTACTTAGAGATTTGCCTCTGCACCGTTCTTCATCACGCGGATAGTACAAGATTAAGTCACAAGTCGGGGATTTTGCTTCATTCTCGGGTTCGTTTCATCGGGTTGTCTCCATCAGTGGTCATCAGTATTAGCCTACAGAATAGATAAGGGGATTTAGTTTGGGTTGATCAAGAGAGAATTGTAAAGAGAGTACTGACATCTTCTCACAGAGAATTGCTTATGCAATCACGGGCTATGAAGCTAAGTAAGCAGTTCCAGTTGGCATAAGATGTACACATGTGTAGGATGTTTCCTCAGTTAGTCATCATCCTGGAGGGAGAAATGTGTACATCCGGTACTTAGTTGATTTTTTATGTTACCGTTTTGATGTTACCGTCTCGACTACATAGAAGGGAAAATTGCGTACACTCGGGACTTAATTGACTTTGGTGTAGCAATTCATATCTGCACCTTCCTGGAGGGAGAAATGTACACATCAAGGACGCACAACAAGTTCACTTGATCGGGCTTTATAAAATATGCCGGAGGTTAGTCCGCAGAGATGATTAGTGCTTTAACTTGTTACTTTGGTGTCACGGTTTCGACTTCGGTAAAGGGATAAAATGTGTACTTTGGGCTGAATTCAATCAAGACTGGGATGCTTCCTAAGTGAGTCGATGTTGATGATATCATCCCTCCCTTAAGAACGGTGTATTAATTCTTATCAGTCTAAGGGGTGTCTGTTTGGGAGGGAGATGCAGAAGTTCGGAGCATAATTCGAGCATAATTCATATCAAAGCCGAAGTATTCGGATAAAGAACTTCAAGGAGCAAATAAGATTGCAGATTCTGATAAACTTCGACATGACCAGAAGTGCAAGAAATATGAAGCGTTCTCAAGACATGCAGCTAATTCGAAACTTCGTGATGACCAGAATCGTATGAAGAAAGTTTTTGAAGTCATGTCAGGAAGTTATGTGCAAAAATCCAATCAAAACCCGGGGGGGTTTTGTTGTTTTATTTTTTTGTTTTAATTTTTTTCATAGAGAAAACTTCTATGTCATCCCCGCATTTTCCGTTCGACTACAATGCTGAAGAAACAAAAGCTGGAGTATTCAAGTAATCGCCAAAGATAATCCAAGGAATGCTGACTTCAATGTCTATCATTTTTTCTTTATTTTTGCTTGTAGGAACTTTGTAAACTAATAGTCACGTGTGACGCCATCTTGGAGGGAGATTGTTAGCCTCACTTTTAGTGAAGCTGGCGTCTTACACGTGAATTGGAATAGTTTTGGACACTGCGTACCACGCAGGGGTCATTTATGTTAACTAGGAATAGTTAGCTTTTTGTTTCTTGTATAAATACCCCTCATGGCTCTCTATGAGGGGGTGGATGTTCATTTTTCTATTTTTCCTTTCAATCTAATTTTTCATCTTTTGGTGTTCATCCCCTCTCTCTACTTTCTCTTACTAAAACTACAAAATGAATCATCTAGTTTATTTTGATCAACCAAGACCCCCCGAAAAGGTGTTTTTAATCCTTGTCAAATAAGATGTCAAGCGACCAAGCTTGTTCGATTAAATATTTGGCTAAAGTTCAAAAACATTTGTATATTTTCACATCAAACGTATAATTTAACCAAAAATCCATATAAGGATCAACTCTAGTGTGACAACCATGATTAGAGCAGGTTAGTCAAACCGTTAGTGTTGACTTGTGAATCTGTTGCAATATACGGTGTATGTGATTATATGTGTTTATGTGGATTATGTGGGAAATTGGTAGTCAATCTATTGAGTGTGATCATCTCAATGAGATTGGAATGGTGATTGAAGTTATGGTTGCTTTGGATATTTCATTATGTTCACATTTCAGTGACAATGAAAATGATGGTAAAAATTTATGTGTGTATGTATATGTATACGTATTTGGATAATAGGAATTCGCGAGAATAGAAATTTAGTTTAGAAATTTAGTTAATAAGATATTAGAGTTATAACTTAGAAAATATAAGCTGAAGTGAATTTATTTTTAGGATTTAAAATAGTTTTCTATTTTAGAAGGAAGTCCTAAATAAATAAAGGTTTTATTTTATTAAAATAAACAAAATTAAGGGTTTTGTGTAATTAATAATAATTAAATAAAAAAATATAAAAATAACATAGCCTATCAGTATTATGGACGAAATTTTTTGTAAAAAATAAATAAATATTAAAAATTAATAAATTACTTAGGGATAAGTGGTTGGGCCGGTTTGGAGAGAAAAAAAAGGAAGAAAAACCAAATTTTTAGTATCAGTGAGATTCTAATTAGGAAATTATCCAAACTCTCTTGTATTCACTCTAAATACAAAGTCTCCTCCCCCTTTTTTTTTAAATCAGTCGAACAAAGCAAAAGCAGAGAAAGAAAAAAAGATTTTTTTTTATTCAAGATTCAAGTGGTGGTTTGTGTTAATTAATCGAAGGTTTTAGGTATGTTCATAAACTTTAATTGTTTTAAATTTTTTTTTAATTCATGTAATAATTATTGTGATGAAATTAGGGTTTTATAGAAATCATATAAATTAAATTGATGTTTAACAATCTATAGTCATGATTAGGTTTAATTAGGATACATATGGTGTCTTCGATAGGGTTTAGATCGCGTTAAACATAATTTAGATTAGGGCAGAATTTAGGGTCTGTGTTGTTCGGCTGATATCTCGATGATGGAAAAGCTTTTGTCAAGTTTCCGGTGTCTATGATGTAGCTCAGAGAGTTTTATTTTCCAGAACAACGGCCTCGACAGTTTTTAAGGTCAGGAAATCATTCATATGTGGTGTACGAGGGAAAAAAAAAGTTTTTAGTCAAAACAGTTATTCGGGTCAGATTTAGTCAGGATTACGAGGTGTAAAACCCCACCACTTAAAATTTGAATTAGGATTAGCCAACCTACAGGAGTTTAGTTCTATGTGTATATTAAAAATCCCCCAAAGGAGAGCTTCTGATTTGGAGTCTAAGTATGGTTTTTAGGTCCAAACCTTTTAGTGTGCAATCAGATCCGAAACTGAGTAGTTAAAAGGTTTTGAATTTATTTGGGGCACTTAATAAGGGAAAATTAAATTAGTGAAAAAATCATAGAGTTAGAGAACGCAATAGGTATTGAACCTGTGATTTTTGAGGTAAAATTTATAATAAAGCTCAGTAGGCTATGGATTAGAAAATGGTAAGTGAGGTCAAAAATTTCAAATCTGTGCGAACGTACTTTCGGGATATTGTTGAAAAATTGGAAAAAGTGTGTAAACGAATTGGTAAATGTTGGGCATGGTGTCGGGGTGACCCATGAGGGTAAATAAACACCTTAGATATCCATCATATGATTGTTACATGTGCTTAAGCTTTTGGCCTAGTAGAGTGTAACACGTGTTATTTTGTTGTTTAGCTTTGTGCGAGAATTTTGGGAATTGCTTTAGTACCAGGTGAGTTTCATAGCCCCTTTTTCATATGTTTTCTTGGGGTGAAAATGATGCTATGAGTATTAAATATTTTAGTTATTGTGATAATGTGTTTTAAATGAGGCATGGGCTATACAAGACTATTGTATGTTATGTGCTACTTGCTATTGTGATATGGATCATGGGACACGTTCCGTTCCCTTGTTTGTTGTGCTTGAGTGTGACCGTCTCAAGGCATTGATGGACGGTTAGTAGTGAGCGTGATCGTCTCATTGTTGTGGATTGTTGATAGTGAGCGTGATCGTCTTATTGTTGTGGATCGTGGGACACGCTGCTCGATCCCTTGTTTGTGATGTTGACTCGACCGACTCAACAGGTTTGGGTGTTTGCATGTAGCTTGTAACGATAGTTCGTTAATGTCCAACTATGTTATGTTTTATTTATCACAGTAATTGGTTTAAAGAGATTGTTATGTAAGTCTTAAACCTTGACTCTCACCAACATTATTTGACGTCTTAAGTATCATTTTCCAGGTCAGCATTCATGGGAATAAGATAAGATAAGTGGCTAGAAGAGACCGTAGGATGCATGGAGTTAATTGCTTATTGTCTTGAATTTTGCATTGTTTGGATTATGGATAATTGTTACATATCTTTCTATTGGCGAGAACTTTCGTTTCATCAATAAAGACGCCTTTTGGATTTTGGTTAGTTTTATGGGTATTGTTATGACACTTTGTGTCTATGCCTTACTTATTTATTTCATATAGAATTCTCTGTATAGACGCCATTGTGTTGTGATGATATCCTTTCTCGTTACGCCTTGCGTTTTCGCCTTGGCGGGGTGTGACAGATTGGTATCAGAGCCTTTGGTTATAGAGAAGTAGGATAGTATGACACGCCCTAGAACAAATAACCTAGGGGTCCCTTCATGTAGATGTATTTAGGCGTAAAGTTGTTTAATGTTGTAACTGCTATGGCGATCCCTCTATGACTTTGCATAGCTTATATATTTTATATTTTGCTAAGTTGTCATTTTAGTTATTTTGCCTACCACTATCTGATATGATATGTATTACTTTCTTAGTATTTTAGTTATGTTTTCCCCTACCCGTAAGAAGTCCCGTTGGGGAACCATTTTCCCAACTGGACTTAAGCGTTACAAGGAGCTTCTTGTGGAACCGATGGAGATATGATAGTTGATCGTTTGTCGGATGTGCGTAATAGGGCTGGACCCGCGGAGTCGGGTGATTCTTGCGGAGGCAAAGTTAAACCCAAGCGAGGCCCAGCATAAGTTTATCCTGTCCTTTACCTCGTCATGTTGTTATTGATTATTTCTTTCGGATATTTCATATTTTGGAAGTCGTTGCGAGACTTTCGTTCCTTTATGTCTTTTTGATTTCAATTTGATATAAGTAAGTAGTTATTTGATGGAGCATCTTTTATGTGTTAAGTTGGAGTGGTTTAAGATGTGCAATGTGGAATATGTGCTTATGTGTGGATTATGATTGAAATGGGTAATCTTGGAAGTAAGTACACGTGTGAAAGGAGGACTATAATTAATAGGTGCCTAGCAAAAAAAAAAATAATTAAAAAGGCATCACACACGTAACTTGTGACCATGATATGCATTTTTTCGTGATTGTTGTAAGAGGGTAGTGTAATAATTTATTATTTAATTGAAATGGTGTAATTCATGATTAGGATGGTGTGTATGGATAAAGAATTATTCTCTGTACCCTAATTGAAAGGATATGTTAAGCTGAGTATAAGATAGTAAGTTTTCCCTTCTATCTAGTAATTTGTGGATACTAGTAATTGTTATTATAAGGATTGCCGTTTGCTCGGTTGTTTAGTTCGCATTTTCCTAAGTCTAAGCTTAGCATCCCTTCATCCGTACTTGTTTAGTAAGGAATACCACATTTTCTCCCTATTCGATGTCTCGATGTATATTGGTTGTTCGGAAATTTGCTCTTTCGATTATAGGCCGCGTTTTCATTAGTTATTTCGTTGCATTGATTACTCGTATGAGTATCAAACGTTTCTTTTAAGCACTAATTGTTTCTAACATATTAGTGTGGATCATTACTCCCTTGGGTAGTAATATCCTATTGGTTTTCGTAGCCCGTTAGCGATGTGTTATATCGATGCATTTTGGTTTGTATTTGTTGATCATTATTATGATAAGACCCTTCACGTTTTCTTGGTATAACGTCTTGCATGTGTTTTCATGTACGAGTTCGTTTGAATTTATTTCGAGTATATGTTTCTTTCAGGTATTATTCTTTCGTTTTCAAACAATAAATTTGTTTATAGTCCTGTACGTGGTTTTACGATCCCTTTTGGTAAATATGGTGTCTCCTTTGTTGAGTAAACATATTTTATGAACTTGATGTCTAATTATAAACATCCTTTGGGAGTATTGTGTTGGGTGTATGGAGAAAACTGTGTATAAAATGACTTTGTAAAATAGATATTAAATTATTATCAAAGCAGGTTAAGGATTCATAGAGGTAAGGTAACGATACAACCATTAGATAACCATCTCAAGATTTTTTTTTTTTATGACAACCAGAATGAATTTTTCAAAGATTACATTTAAGACAATTTTATTATTATTTAAAATGATTTTTTTTACTTAAAGTGACTTTCTTAATTTAAATTGATTTTTATAAAAACATTATTTAATTTGGTCTTTCGAGTAAAGTCGATAATTGGTATAAGAATTTCCGTCTTTCGTATTGATATTTTTTTATGTGTTCATTTGTCGTGGTACGTCTGTTGATTTTCTTTCGTTGCGTTTTCACTCGGTGCATATACGTATCCTTTCTTTCAAAGGATTCTTATGTCATTTGATCCACGTCTACTTGCATATGTGGAATCTCCTATATGCATTCTAGCCTTTGACTCGATATTCGTTTGTTATCCTATTCGATTGTTCGTAACCCTTGGAGTTCGTTGATACCGTTGAGTCGTGGAAGCTTTGATGTGCTTGTGGGAATGGACCGGTTGTCCAAGAGGAAGTTTGGGATAGTATGTCATGGGAAGGTGGTTAGGATACCGTTGGAAGGTGATGAGATACTTCGGGTTCATGGTGAACGTACTCAAGGAGTCGTGAAAACCTTAATGAACACTAAGGTAGGTGAATCGAAATTGAGTGGTATTTCCGTCGTACGAGACTTTATTGACGTGTTTCCGGAAGACTTGTCAATGACCACCGCAATGACAAGTTGAGTTCCGCGTAGACTTAGTTCCTGGAGCGACGCCAGTCGCGAAGTCTCCATATCGTCTAGCACCTTTGGAAATGCAAGAATTGTCTGAACAACTTCAAGAGTTGCAAGACGAAGGTTTCATACGACCTAGTCATTTTCCGTGAGGAGCACCAGTGTTGTTTGTTAAGAAGAGGAGCATGGAGTTCATTTGAAGTTAGAGTTGGAATTACTGAGGAAGGAGAAGTTGTATGCTAAGGTTACTAGTGTGAGGCAGTGAAGAATTGGGAAGTACCTACGACACCATCCGAGATATGATTATTCTTAGGATTGGCAGGTTACCTACCTACGTTTCATCGCAAACTTTTCTAAGATTGTTAAACCCCTTACTTCCCTAACTTAGAGGAATCAGAAGTATGAGTAGGGCGCAGAACGAGAAGAGGCTTTCTAGACTTTGAGGAATGATTTGTGTGACGCTTCGATTAATCGAATGTAGTGGTTGATGCGTTGAGAAGAAATGGAGAGTGAAACTAAGACGAGTAAGAGCAATGTCCATGACTATCCAGTCAAGTGTTAAGGACAAGATATTGGCTACTTCAAGTGAGACGTCCAAGGTAGAGAACGCGCCAGCAGAAATGCTGCGTGACCTGGACCAACAAATGGAAAAGAGGGCAGATGATGGTTAGTACTTTATGGATTAAATTGTATAGTGAGTATGAGTATGAAATTCGCTACCATCCAGGTAAGGCAAATGTGGTGACTGATGCGTTAAGTAGGAAGGAACGAGTGAAACCTAGACGTGTTCGAGCGATGGCTATGATCATTCAGTATGGAGTAAGAGGAATGATATTGGCAGCCCAAAGTGAGGCGTTCAAGCAAGAGAACGTACGCGCAAAAAGGCTTCATAAGTTAGATTGACATATGGAAAAGAAGGAGGATGAGAGTTTGTACTTTATGGATCGTATATGAGTTTTGTTAGTAGGGAATGATGAGGACGGTAGTAATGGATGAGGCTCATGCATCAAGGTACTTGGTACATCCGGGAGCGGATAAGACGTACTATAACCTTGGAAACATGTATTGGTAGCCACGTGTAGAAAATATATAGTTACCTATGTTAGCAATTGTTGGATTTGTTTAAGAGGTGAAAGCTGTGATGTCGAAGACTTTTGTCTTACTGCAATAGCATGGGATACTTGAGTAAAAATAAGATAGAATCACCATGGATTTTATCAGAAATATTCCAAGGTCAAAGTAGTGAGTATGATGTGATTTGGGTGATGGTCGATAGACTGACCAAGTAGCTCATTTTCTAGCTATATAAGAGATTTCAAGATGTGAAGTTGGCAAGGATTTATATTGATGAGATAATCACAAGGAATGGAATTCTGGTGACGATCAACTTAGATTTAGATGGATGATTTACTTCATGGCTTTGGCAGATGCTGCAGAAAGTGTTAGTGACGCGATTAGATTTGAGTACTGCTTAGCATCCTCAAGCGGATGGACAAAGTGAACGTATGATTTAGACTTTGGAAGATATAATGAGGGCATGTGTTATCGATTTTGGTGGTAGTTATCATTTGAGCATTCGGTGTGCTCCGTTTGAAGCTTTGTATGGAAGGAAATGTAGGTCGCTTGTTCTATGGGCAGAGATTAGAGAGAGTAGTTTGACTGGACTTGAGTTAGTATAAGAAACGACTAATAAGGTAGTGTTGGTAAAGGAAAAGCCCAAAGCAGTAAGAGATCGTCAAAAGAGCTATGTTGATTATAGGCGTAAGCCATTAGAGTTTGAGGTGGGTGATCCGGTATTATTAAGGGTGTCACCTTGGAAGGGCGTAGTGCGTTTTTGGAAAGAAGGGTAAGTTAGCACCAAGATATGTAGGACCGTTTGAGATCCTTGAAAGGATCGGCCTTGTAGCTTATAGGTTGAGGTTACCTGAGGAGTTGAATAGCGTGCATGACACCTTCCATGTGTCAAATCTGAAGAAGTGTCTGGCAGATGCTAATTTGCATGTGCCATTGGATGAGATAAAGGTCGACAAGACACTTCTTTTTGTTGAGGAACCTGTAAAGATTATGGATCGAGAAATTAAGAGGTTAAAACGTAGGAAGGTAGCACTTGTGAAAGTTAGGTGGAATTCAAAACGTGGTCCTGCGTTTACATGGGAACACGAAGACCAGATGAGGATTAAGTATCCACAGTTATTCGTGGAACGAGTTGTTGAGCCTGCTAGTTAAATCTCAGGATGAGATTTCCTCAAGGAGGGCTTACTGTGACATCCGTGATTTCACCGGGTTAGTGATGCCTTTAAAAATGGCTAAGAGTTCGTTTTGTGTGATTTCTTGTGTACTACGTGTTAAATATGTGTGCTAAGTGGTTTGAATAGGTGCATGATATCATTTTGAGGTGTATGATCATCTCATTTTGAGTGCGTTTGTGTTTGGTGATGAGTATTCCATTTGTTCACTTATAGTGATAATGGAAATGAATGGCGTATTGCATGCAATGCTATGCCAATAGTTGGATGATTTTGTGTTAAGCATTTATGAGAAATGTATCATGTTGCAATTAAGTGAAGTGAGTGAAATCTAGATATTTATAGTAGACTTTCTAAAAATAGAAAGTGAAATTTGAATTGAAAAGTTATTTTTAGAAAGTTTAGTAAGTAGCGTTTATGTAAAAAAGATTACCCAAATTAGCTTAGGTTTTTATGAAAACTTAAGGTAATGAAGATAATTAGTTAATTAATAATTAAAGAAAAAATGAATAAATATATGTATGTATATGTAGAAATCGGCCCAAGAAAGGAAAAAGAAAAGAAAAGAGATTTTAGGCCTTATCTTAGGAGTTTGACTAGGATTATGATTCTAGTTAGTTAGATAAGGGAACCATAATCTTAAAAAACAACTCATTCAGCCCCCATATCCCTTTTGAGTTGACTTCCATCCCTAAGAACAAGGAAAACAAGAATTTGATCCAAGGTTTTGCTAGGGTTTGTGTTAGGAGCTAGTAATCAAGAGGTATGTATCCTTAACCTAGTTTAATTCTTGCATTCATGTAACATGTAATGTGATAGATCTTAGGGTTTTTAAAAATTCAGTAAGTATATAGAGTTTCATGATCATATTGTGTTTACCATTCTATACTACCCACGATCGGGTTCTCTGCCCGTTAATGCGTCGTTAGGTAGATCGAGTTTTATAAATTTAAAACTTGATAAAAATATATTATAAAAGAAAATACGCATCAAGTTTTTGGCGCCGCTGCCGGGGAGCTAAGAATCATTGGTTTTAAAATGAGTAATGCAGAGTCAACCGTCAACGAATACCTAACTAAGGTAAGAGACGACAGTGGACCTGGAATTGTCAGACCTTTATTTGAAGAAAATAGTAAATTCGAATTCTGGGGGCAATGCATTGGCGAATTAAAGGACAATGTGTTCCTTGGAAACAATGAAAAAAACCCCCCTCGAACACATCTCGAATATCACATCTATTATCAACCTATTCCAATCTCCTGGAGTGTCAAGCGACCAGGTAATGCTCATGGCATTTCCTTTTATGCTAAAAGGAAAAGCCAGACTGTGGATAAACCGGTTGTCAATAGGATCCATTACAACCTGGGACCTCCTGAAAAACGCTTTTCTAAGCATATACCGCCAGCTTTCCCAAATTATCAGACAAACCAAGGCTATCAGAAATTTTAATCAAAAATGCAACAAACCCTTACACCTTGCATGGGAATAGTTCAACGATCTACTTTATAACTGTCTAGAGCATAAAATCAATGAGCACGAACAACTATAAATTTTCTACTAAGGGCTGGACCCCAAAACTAGAAAGAAGGCATATTTCATGGGACCTATCCCAAGAATGACACCAACCGCTGGAATTAAATCCATTAATGAATTTTCAAAACACTCTCTCTCCTGGTATAAAGAAGAGGAATACAAGGAAAAGGATTTTGACAAGGTGCTCAGACACATCATAGATCCCCCAAAGGAGAGATTTTGAATTGAGTCCTAAGATGCTTTTTAATCCAACTTTTAGTGTGCAAACAGACCGAAAAAAAAAAAATTGGGACTGTTTTGAAGTTTGATTTTCTTAGGAGTACTTGTGCATGTAATTGACTCTTTGGAATCATAAGGTAGTTAATATACTCATTAATGACCTAGTTGAGTTTTGGTTTGAATTAAGAGGTCATATGTAAGGGTTTTGAGTACATTAAGTCACGTTAATAATTTCGTGCATTTTGAACAATTTAATGACTAACTAGTGAACTGTAATGAAGTTGTTAAAGTTAGGCATGGTGTCAGGGTGACCCGTGAGGGTAACTAAACATCTTAGATATCCATCATATTATTGTTACATGTGCAATAAGCTTTTGGCTAAGTAGCGTGTAACACGTGTTGTTTTGTTGTTTAGATTTGTGCTAGTGTTTGTGGAAGCTGCAAAGCAATCAGGTGAGTTTCATAGCCCCTTTTTCTTATGTTTTCTTGTGGTAAAAATGATGCTTGTCTTGTTGTCTTGTTAAAATGTTTTTAAGCTTGCTGTAGATATGTGTATTGGACGGGGTAACTTCCTACCCATTGAGAGTAAGTTGTTGCATTGGATCGGCGGGCACTTTCCGTCCCTTTTTGTTGCGATATGATATGTTTGGGTATTGTGGATCCCAATAAGCAAAAACGAGTACGTGACGTGGTAAGACTGCCTGAGCTAATATGAAGGCCATGGATCGCACATATATAGATGATATGATTGTGGATCGTGGCACTCGTCACGTTGTTGTTACTTGTTTCATGAATATTTTGGTAATTTGCTGCACTATTGAAAAAATTTATTTGATTCTCTATTGTATGTTCGAAAAACCTATGATTCTCTCAACTTTATTTAACGTTTTAATCCATCATTTTTAGTGAGCTTTAATGAGGTGCTAATATTAGAGCGAAGTGGCTAAGAAGAACCCGTATTATGCTTGGAGTTTCCTTTATGCCTTTCTGTATTGAATAAATGCGTTTGCATAATTGTTTGGTTTATGTTTTCATGTCATTTATTGACGAACCATTCTTTCTCCATTAACTGAAAGACTCCATTAATTTTGGGTATTGTATGACACTTTGTGTCTTGCTTACTTTAGTTTTCATTTTATAGTTTCTCTATATAACATCATGTTTTATGATGATATCATTCTTTTGCTGCCTCGCGATTTCCGGCCTTGGCGGTGTTACAGCTAGAGCAACCATCTTTACTGTAATCCTTGTCCTATGAGGTTAGTAGAAGGCAGTATGTAATTCTAGTAGGTCCTATATCTTTTCTGATGTAACTGCAACAGAAAGAACTTGTGTACCTCATACCACATTAACCTTATTTCTACACTAACAGAATATGAATTCCTTGAATTGGAGAAAATCAAGATCAAACATCAATTAAGACAGTAGTGTCACATATGGATTTGATTTTAAAGAAAAGTGATGTGTAGATTCGCTTCTACCCTTTTGGTCCTTTTGTTGAATACTCTAAAAGCTTACTATGGTAGAGTAACCAAGGCAAATAACATTCATCAGAGTTGCCATCAAATTTTTGCCCAAAGAATCTAAGGATGTATTTAAAATGGACAAGGGGCACCCAAAAGGTCTCAATAAAACTAATACTAGTGAGTTACCTATTAATATACATAATGTGTCTTATATTGAGGTTTGGTCACTAATACCCTATTCAGTTACATGAGCAGGCAGTATTACTGCCTCTGCACAAAAATGATAGGTAAAAGTTAAATCTGCTAACATAGTTTCTAGCTCCTCAATTAGGTCCTGTTTTTCCTTCTATAACACCATTCTGCGTGGATTCTCGCCACACAAAATCCCTTTTTAATCCTTTCTTAGCACATAATTCATTCAAAGCATGGTTCTAAACTCTGTTCCTATTTATCACATCTAATGATTTTACATTAGATGATTCAATTTTCTAAGCCTATGATAAGATTACAAAGGATTTCAGATGTTTCATCCTTGGTAGCTAAGAAAAATACCCAACTAAATCTGCTGAAATCATCAGTCACAACCAAGCAGTACCTTTTCTTGTTAATACTTTCTACAGAGACAGGTCCAAATAAGTCCATATGAAGTAATTCTAGGGGCTTTCTGATGATTCTTTCTAACTTGGCCTTACAGGAGGCCTTGTGTTGCTTACCCTTCTTGCAGGCAACACAAGTGTGGTCATTCACAAAAACTTTTGAAGGTAAACCTCTAACTAGGTGACCTTTAACAAGTTTATTTATATTTTTGAAATTCACATGACCTAATCTCCTGTGCCATAATTTAGACTCATCTGCTGTTGCATTTGCATATAAACAAGTTATACCCCCAGAAGGGACAATGTTCTTTAAATCCAAGCTGTACACATCATCCTTTCTAGGAGCTCTAAGTACAACTTGACTTTCATCAAGAAGCTTAAAGCTAGGAGACAAGATAAGGCATTCAGACTCAGTAAAAAGGACACTATTTTTCTTGTCACACATTTGTGAGACAGAGAAAAGGTTAAACTTAAGTTCATCTACAAAATAAACATCATCAAAGTCTAAATTAGCAGTTTTGATTTTACCTTTACCCGTTATTTTACCTCATTTGGGATCACTTCCAAAAGCCACAAAGCCTCCATTGAAATCTTCATAGTCTTAAAGATAAGCTTTGTTGCCAGTCATATGGCTAGAGCAACCACTATCCACCACTACAAGATCTCTGGATTGCCCTGCACAAAAAGTAAGAGAATTAGTATCTCTTAGGGATCCAAGCCATTACAGACTTGGAAATCCCTTTTGGGTCAACATACTCAACCTTCTTGAGCATGAATGATCCACTATCTTTGGACACATGATCCAAGTAATTCCCCTTAGGCCTCCAAACCCATCTTGATTTTTTAAGGTCAGTATCCAACTTACCCTTACCAGTATTAACGACTGCTCTTGTCCCAGCAGTAGTCATATTTTGAACTCTAAAAGTTTAAACATCTCTTTGGGTCTAAAAGCTATTTTTGTGTAGTAAGACCTCTTGATAGGTGAACATGAGCCTCTTGGTCTTACATTGTCCATTCTTGGGTAAATAGGTCTGGTAGCATAAACAGGCCTAGCAGTACTAACACTTGGCCTAGCAGTACAAACAGGCCTAGCAGTACTAACACTTGGCCTATCAATACAAACAGGCCTAGCAGTACTAACACTTGGCCTAGCAGTACAAACAGGCCTTGTAGTACTAACTAAGTAATGCTAGCAGTATTAAAATTATAACGAGCAGTTGTAACTTATCTTTGATAGTATTACGGCTGCACACAACCTTGTTTTTTTTAAAGTCGCCTTTTATGATTTCAAGTTTATCACTAAATAATGCATCATCGTTACCAACTTCAACAATATTTGAAATCAAAAACTGATCTTCAATAAACCTTGCGTCATCTGATTTCATGTAACCTTCGTGATCTTTTAGTCAAAACACCAACATCTTCATCAGGGAGATTGAAAACACGTCTTGAATTAGGTTTTCATAAACCCTAGCCTTTTGTGTACCATCAGACCGTGTTTTATTATTAATGAGCATCACTTGAAGCGATTGTTAAGCCAGTTTTTGAATTCAAGCAACATCAGTCGTCCTATTTGAATTCATGCCTACTAGGGTTCATCACCAATCCAAGGATTGACTCACCAAAGCTAGTATTAACGATCACCATGGATTCGACACCAATTACACCTTGTGATCCTAGATCGAGAGCCACGAGGCTCTGATACTGTACACATCATTGTTATTTCTCAAAGAAGGGTTTCGTGCATCATAATGATCATCAAGGATTTCGATTCTATGTTGATCTATTTATTTAGGGTTTCGAACAAAAAGGGACAGCATGTATTCTGATTGAAGTCGTCTTGTTTGTTGAGTAAGGAACAAGCAGGTATGTGATTCTCTTGTTTGTTCATGATATTCTTTATTGGTTTGCAAGAAGATCCATGTGTTGCTCATAAGTCATGAAGTTCATAAAACCCTCAACGAACCCATTAAAACTCATAATTGTTTTTAAGAGTTTCGACGCTAAAGCATACAGGATGTTAAGAAGATTAGATCCAAGATTAGATCCATATATGTTTTTCATTCACGACTAAATGCAAAATCTTCTATAATCACAACTGATGGTAGAACCCTAACTCGTGTTGGGGTTGATGATTTATTGGCTACTTGTTCGTGGGTTGATGATGTATCAGTTGGTGATTAAAACCCTAGTTCATGGTGATCGTTATATATATATGTTTCTGATATGAATGGTGAATAATAGGGTTTTTAATTCTGATATGTATTATTTATGGTATTGTTGTTGCTCGTGGATGGTAACAATGGGTGATTGATCTCATGGGTTTCTCAGATGTAGATGATACATTCTGAAGGTTTTCATTATTGGAACCTGTCGTTCATAGTATTGGAAGCACAAAACCCTAATTTAGGGTACGGTATTTGTAGTGAATATGTATATGAAGTAACAGCAGGTTGCAGCAAACAAGATGTTATGGACTTCAATGTATTGCGTACATGATTATTGGGCTCAAACGAAGCTTTCATGACATTTTCTTGATAATAAATGTGTCACAAAAGCCATGGGAGGAAGGAGGCCAAGGAAAATTATTAATACTGCTTCTATTGTTACAATTGCCAAGGATTATTATTGCGACCAGGTGCTTTTAAATGTTCTGTCTCTGATTTTACAAGATCTTCTTCAAGCAATATGGAATGATTTACCTTGCGAAGATTGACGAAGTTAACAAGCATCTGAGTAACAAGGTCAGGAAATCATAGCAGTTGGGTATATGTTTTAATGATGCTCGACATGTAACTGTTATTGATTTTGTTTGTGGATTGGGCTTAGTGGGCTCAAGTTTCACGTATAAAGTTAATATTACTACAGTTGGGCTTTAGGGAGTGCATGGGACTCATGTAACGTGAGCTTATATGGAGGTTCAAATGGCAGTAATGTGAAAAACATTTGAACAGTTATACAAGGCGTGTATTAATGTTGTTATACTTAATTAGGCTCAAGCTACTCTTAGCACAAGATGTGATAATGGGCTTTCAAGGTTTGTATGTCAATACCATTCGTGATTGTTGGGCTTTGAAAGTTTGTATTGTTTGACAAGAAAAGTTTTAGTACTGCTTGCCTCATCCGAGAAAGAGTTTGTACCGTTAGTACTATCCGACATAACTAGTTTGTAATGCTAGCTTTATCTGATATCAGACAGTACATGGTTTTTGGATGGTTTTGGATCTCAGATGGAATTGTTTCTAACAATAGTTTATTATTATTGATTTTATGGCTCGTTTTAGAGATTTATTGAAGATGTGATTACGAAGATGATTGATTATCACTTAATTGATGTTGTAGTTGAGTTTCACAGGTGCGTGTCTTATCATATCTTAAAGTTGTGGTTGGCTTTTAAGATAACTTGTTCGTGCTTAAATGGTGTTAACGAAGACTTGTCAAAATCTAGCAAAGGTGTGTGATTTTTCTTATAGGTGCTTAATGCTCACATTTGCTATCACTTAGTATGTATCTCATAAAAGATGAGGATTTTTGTCAAGAGGTTGCGGACTACTTATATTTCACAGATTTATTTATAAGTTCGACGTCACGTGGATAGTGCAAGACATAAGACACAAGTTTTAGAGATTCAACTTCTTTACCAAATTCGTTATACTCAGTTTTCTTCATCAGGGATCACTACATAGAGCCTACAGAGTTCGAGACTCAAGAGATGGTAAACATATGGGTTTCAAGGGAAGCTTATTGATTAAATGTTTAACCATCTACATGCACCACTTGAGGGGAAGTGTTTCGTTACTACTGCTAGTCATTTATTACTACTACTAGTTTATATTTCTACTACTCAAAGTCATTTTTTGTATTATGCTTCATGGCGGGTATTTTGAGTATTGGAAGGCTGGATTAGTAGTTGTGGTATATGGTTTGTAGCTGTTATGATCCAAGTTACATATCTATAGAAGACCCCTATTGGATGAAGACAAAAAGGGGAAGAAGATTACAGGTTTATTGATTTGGAGCTTATTATGTGTGGTGGCATGTTCAAGGAGATCTTAATTTAGTTAGCTTCCTAGTTCGCTATGTTTTTCTTGTAAAACCTTCCTTATTATATAAAAAGGTTGGCGTCATCGTTTAGAATATCCATCCATAGAAACACTAGAGTCTCCCAATAGTTCTAGATAGTTAGATAGCCAAGTCGATGATGAGAGTTCGAATAGTTACACCATAGTTAGTGGGGTAGCCCTAAGTTATAGTTTTAGGGTAATGGGAACGTTTCTAATAAGAAAAACCTTGTGATAACTTTGATTGTGTTCTTTATTATTCCGCTGCGTGTTATCAATCATTGTTATTGTTCATCCTAGATATATAAGATCTAATCAATCTTGAGCCGTAAACGATCTTATCAATTAGGAAGTCCTTGAATTAATCAATGACTTACAACATAAAGTATGTAGTAAAATTGTTATGTCTTCTTGTTAACACATAAACATGAGGTCCTTGAATTATTCAAGAAATTATTTAATGGTATACTTGACTTGTTATGTTTTCTTATAAACACTGAACATAAATTCTTGTACAGTTTGTTTCTTATGACACTGGTGAACATAGGGTTCTTGTATTATTCAAGAAATATACACTATAGCATGCACTTGGTTCGAAAATACTGAATTTTGGCTCGACCCAATTGACAAGTATTTGATCCAAAGAGAATTAAATTATCTATGGAATTCTGATGAAGTCTCACAATTCCAATACTTATAGAATACCACGTTATTATGGTATGTCTAATAGGCTGAAACAAACTATATTCATATTGTTTGATTCTTGATAGCTTTAATTGCTCTACCTCCAAAATCTATCAAGGTTAGAAAATTGTGTGTGTCATGGATACACTCAATATAGTTCAAACCTAGAAGGTATTCAAGACAACCCACGACTGAAACCCCTAAACCCTTAGGGATTTTTAGTTTTTCCACTCAAACCAATCGAACCCTAAAACCTTTTGGGTTTTCGATTTTTCTACACTTCCTAGCTTGAAGATTGTAGTTTTGGTGTTCCTCCTAGCTTGACGTAACACAAACCTTTGCTAAGGTTTTCGGTTAAAGGGTGATACAAGAATTAGGGTTTTGCTACAAACCCTAATTAGGGTTCTTGGAAGGAATTCCATTATGTCTTGATTAAAGTTCTGAAATTTGTTAAAATCTTATGAAGCATATTATTAACAAACTAGATATGAGAACTTAATATGTGTTTTGTGTTTCCTAATTAAGAACAATTCATTGTTGCTTAAATACTTAGTATTTAGAGAATTTTCTCTACTTACAAAAGTAAGTGGGAGCATCTACAAATCTTGAAGTGATTCAAGAACAAAATACGTTACCTTCTAAATCCACTTGTGAATGTCATACTAAGGTTAAACATGAAAATGTCAAACCAAAGTATAATGTAACTCTCATTCATAAATCTGCATGGATGCCTCATCACTTGATTGATATTTTAATATCAATGCTGAGGAATATAAGTTAGAGGGTCATAATAAGCCTGCTAACTAATAAGATGAATTATCACATCTTGAATCTGATAAATATCTTAGAACTATGAATGACAAGATGCAGTCCTTAAAAGGCAATAAAAGTTTTGAGCTTGATTGATCTTTTACCTAACAGTTAAACTAAAAGGTGAGAATGAGTTTCTTTTGAAGAAAGGCTCATAAAGACAAGATTGTATACATATTAATGCATGACTGATGACAAGAGTTTTTAACCTTACTCAAGCAATTGACTATGATTAAATCTTTCTTTTCTACACGCATTAATTATATAAAGATAACTAATTGTCATACAGGTTTTCTTGAATCTGCAATATGGCGAATTAAGGATCATAACTCTTTCCTTAATGATTACCTTGCGAGGACGATGTGTAATCAAAAGGGTTATGAGTCTATATTTGAAATATGACAATTAAGTTTTATAACTCTATTCTTTATGATTACCTTTTGCGAGGACGGTGTGTAATCAAAAGGGGTTATGAGTTTAAAATAATCTTTATAAAGTATACAAGATAATAGAATCTAAGTGTGGATTGAATCATGCATCTAGGAGCTAAGATCTTAAGTTTAATTACAATATAGTTTCTGATTAAATTAAGATAACTCCTGAGTACACCTGACATCAAGTGGGAGCACTATTTTTTTTCTTGAAATTCATATGTTGTGTAACATATTGAAGGTATCATTCCATCTAAGCTAGATGTTAATCCCTAAGATCGGAATGAAATTTCACTTTGGAATTTAGGAAATAAAACAAATGACCCTGGAATAAGTGTTTAATGAAATGAACATATGCGGAAATTAAGTCCAACACAATGCAATACATCATTAAAGCAAGTCTTAAATGATATATTTCACTTGAGATAATTTAGTACATGGATGAAAACCCTTTTAACGAAGGATTCATCATGTATATCTTATATTGTGTATGGGACTAGTTGTTACTTTTGCACAAGAGCAAGATGAGCTAACAACAACAATATCTAACTGAGAGTGATTTAGATGACTGTTAAAAAAAATGTTTATGAATTATATAAGGCATAGTGTTGTTTGCGTACACACGATGCTAGAGAATAATCAATCCTAGTTAAAGTAGGATTTCATCTTTTATGATAAATCTACTAACCAGATATGCTCAGCTAAGAGCATTGTTGCATTACACATTAAAGAATAAGAATACTTTACATTTTAAGAAATTGTAAAGATAACTGTCTGAGATAGGTATGTTGTTGACTTTAAATACCCCATTAAAGGTACTGTCACATTTCCATACTATGATACTTGCAATAGTATGCAAATAAAACATACAACACTCATCATATCATTCAAATCCTTCACAAATTTGTGAATTTGAAACAAGTATTCAGAAAGTTTACTTAGATAACTATTTAGTTGTCTTGTAAAGAAAGACTTGAGAATGTTGAAAACATTGGACTTCAACTTGCTAATTAGTTTCATGCATATCTGTTTTAGTATTTGGATAATTAGGATTGTAAAACAATTTTTATTTTTTGATGAATAAAATTACTTGGTATTTGTTATTCATTCATATAATAATTGTTATCCTATATTTGCATGTTTAATCCTTGAATGATTTTATCATTCTAAATATGTCCATTGTCGGTTAACAATATGGGAATATTGTTATGTAAGGCAAATGTGAGTGTTGGTTATATTCTTTGAATATACGGATTGTTCCCGCCAAACTCATATGTATTCACAAGGGTTGCATATTGGATACCCCAACCTTCGAATAT
This sequence comes from Tanacetum coccineum, assembly GCA_026074375.1. Taxonomy (NCBI): domain Eukaryota; kingdom Viridiplantae; phylum Streptophyta; class Magnoliopsida; order Asterales; family Asteraceae; genus Tanacetum; species Tanacetum coccineum. Next base: position 21,489 of record BQNB010021109.1, on the reverse strand, counting down.
TTACTTTTGGATCCTTAGTCATGAGTAAGATATCGAAAATGGTTTAATAAGTCATCCTTAGACTTGAGATACAAACAAGTTCTGTATGTGTGGATATCACTTTGTGATTATAGCCAAACGCTGTCCTGTAATATGGTAGTTATAAAAGCTATTTTTCGGAGTGAATGTGAAGCAGCATCCACAACACTTGTAGTCAACAAAGGATTTGTTCCTCCACATTATATGTGCAGAATGATACCATGGCGCCTCTCCAGAATTAATCAGATAATTGTGTGGCCGCACCCAAAGGGTAATTTTAAGATGATTCTTAATTACATTTGGTATATCTGAATTAACTTCTATAACGAGAATCTAAATGGTTAAACTATATGGAATGAGTTAGGATCCATATCCATGGTTTAACGGTATCTGTAACAAAGGGATGATAATGGCAAGTAATAAATAACCATTAATAAGCTGAGATTGTTCTTGAAACTATTATCTCAAGTATTTCTAATCTAAAGGTAATTGTGTGTGTTTGCTAGACGTTGCCAATTATCAGTATATCTGCAAGCCTGCTACTCCGCCTCCCAAGTGGGAGCTGTTGGAATTTGGTAGTCGGTTCCGCAAGTTATACGTTAGAAATACGTGAGCCTATTGGGGGCACACACGTTAAATACGAAGAGTATGGTTTACTTCACGATTTATATTTAAATAGTTATTTAATTAATTACTTGTTTAATAAATTATGTAAAATATTCTAAATATAGAACCGAGGGACTGAACCGGATAAAACCCGAACCTCATGGAGCCCTTTGTTTGGTCGAACTCCATGAAGGTTCTAAAAGGGGTGTTTGTGGCCGGCTATAGAGAGGAAAAAAGGGAAGGAGAAATATTTGTTTTAATTATAGTAATTATACTAATCTTTTTCTACAAGATTTAGGGTATTGGGGGGCCTATATAAACACACCCCATATCCCTCATTCTTTAATTCATTCGTTCTCTAATCACCTAAGTTTTTGGTGCTCTCTCCCCTCTCCTACAAACCCTAACCGAAATCCCTAAGGTATTTTTGGTTCTTCCCCGTAACCGAATTCAACCAAACACCCTTTTAAGGTTTTTGGTTTTTCGTTTTCACTTGATCTCCCTGTTTGACAAATCAAGGTACGCGTGGTGGTTATTTGGTAAATCCTCAAAGGTGACGAATTAGGGTTTTATTTATATAAACCCTAATTAGGGTTTGTTAGATTGGTTCGACTTCAAAATGGAATGCAAGGCGTACGTTTGGTTTTAATATTACACTTGGTGCTTGTTCGAGAAGATAAGACTAGCAAATTCTTACATACTTGCTTGATGTGTTTGTGTGAGTAACCGTAGAGGCATTTTATTTTAGACGCTTATTGTATTCAAGAATAATCGCAAAAGGTACGCTTTCCTTATTTAATATGTGTTAACCTACTTGCCATAACTAGATCTCTCCGCTGTGCACTCGTGGCTAAATTGGTTAGCTGGATTAATAAATCCCAACAGTTTTCTGGTATTGATATAAAAATAATTTAATTATTATTGTTTTGTGGCTTTATCAAATCAATAACGATGGTTGATGGTTCTTGATACGGACTTTGGTAAGGAGAAAAAGTTCATAATAAGTTTAGAAACTGAGTTTTTGTTTTTATTGTGCTATGATGAGTGGCCACATCATATGAAAGAAAATTGCGTTTTTAGGTTGTTATTCATTTAGGATTATATTATGGGTGATTGTTGCACATTCAAGGGAGTGGAGTTCAGTGATGATGGAGGAGCTAGAATTTTTGCTTGGTGGTGGGGGTAAGATAGGGTTGATTCTGGTAGGTGGTTTAGGTTCATGGTGTGTGGTATTTCCATTGAGTGCATCAATGTAAAAGGTCTGGTGTTTGGTGGCTTTATGTGTGGTGGGAGGTTTTTGAAAGTGCAACACCTTCTTATCCAGTTTAACAACAACATTACAGCAACAAAGGCCCTCTCAAATACAACACTTCAAACGCACTTTAAAACTCTCAAACCCTGGTCAAACAACATCTGTATCCCTCACCGTGTCACATGATTGTCCATCTCCGGTCTTCCACCCCACCTTTGGTTGAGGGATGTATTCACTTCCATAGCGAGAAACTGGGGTTATGTTCTTATCCCAGAAGAATGTAGCTCTAGACAATTTAATCGTTCACTGGGTAAAGTTTGCATTCTTACGAATCACATAAACTTTATCAAAGAAATGATCAATGCACCAATCGGTAACGAATCATTACCCATTCGGGTATCTGAAGTTGAGGGTGAGATTGACTCTCTCTTTAACGGATATTTAGATATATGTTAACAGCGTCTATTTTTGGTGACTCTGACGATGATAACGATGATGGATGTAATAATGCTAATGAAGACTCCGATGATGATTCCGGCAAAAATAGTGACGAGGAAGACACAAAGCTGCAGACCACCGACGAGCATCCATTTATGGTAAATGTTGGTGAGACCAAAAACACTGACATTAGAACATATATCCTTTCTGAAGAAGGGTCGACATCAAACCTAGTAAATGGGGACAAAGACAAAAGAAACTCCTTTCATAGACCTAACAACATACTTGATTTGGTATGTGACCAAGATTGTAGCAATTAGGTTAGGTCAACTCTGCCCCACCTAAGTCAAAGAGATGAAATTATACCTTATAACACACACGTGAACTCACAAGTGCTTGGGCCTAATATATCTCCTTCGAAATGTACTTCCCCAAGCCCAGCTTTGGCCCAACAGCGAAAGTTCAAAATTGATAGTCCAGCACCCAAAGTTCAGCCTAAAAACAAACCAACTCATTTCACACAAAACAAAGAAACCACTCTGTTCCAGCCTCTTCTTCACAACCACTACACCAAACCAGAAGAAAAAGATTTGCTTCTCTACGTTTCTTTTATCCCCTCAATGGCAACGCACCACATCCTAGAAATAAGAAAACTAGAATCACAAAAAACACAAAACCAAAACAAAATACATCTACTCAACCCATCAAACCCACCTCTTCCTCCTCAGCTGATGCAATATCCGACTCTCTCTCTTTGATTTGCCGTTGCAATTTACGAATACTATCTAAACCCACCGAGTCCTCGGATTCTGAGTCACTCAAAGTTAACAAAACTGTTGGTATTGGTAATGCCATCGGCTTTAACATGGTTGGAAAAGAACCCGATGTTGCGCATGCATTGGGTACTGATGTCAACAGTAGTTTCCCATGAATATTCTGTCATTAAATGTTAGGGGGTCAGGGAAGACCACAAACAAAGTTGGGTCAGAAGGCTTTGTCAAGAAAATAGGATTCACTTTTTGAGGTTGCAAGAGTCACTGTCAAACGAGGATAACAGGTCTTTGATCCAATCCATGTGGGGTTATACTTCATTTGACTATGTATTGAAGAAGGCAGACAGAAAATCAGGCAGAATAATAGCAATTTGGGACACGTCTATGTTCAATTTGACATCTTCCATTATTGGGTTTTGATAATCGATGCTTGAATGGGACAAGATTATGATTGGATTTCTAATTCTACGGGAAATTAAATGCAATTAACACTAAAATTAACTAAGGCAACTCAAATTTAAACTAAAAACGCAAAACGGAAATCCTAAAAACGCGCTAAATTATCAACTAAGTTAAAATTAAACCCTACACAAAATCTTTTTGCATGTAAACCTCAAAAATGACAAAAGAAAATTTTCTAAAAAAGATTTATATTTTTTGGTTTTTTTAATAATTTTTTATGAATTAAAAACTAATTTAATCTATTTAAAATCCTAGAAAATAGCAAATAAATACCTAAAAATTCCAAAAAATGATTTTCTACCTTAGAAAAGTCTAAAATATGATAAAAATTAAGAAAACTATTTTTAACTACTTTTTATAATAAAAATCTATTTTCTAAAATTAATTTAAAAAGCTAAAAATCAAAATTAAAATCTAAAAGTGGTAAAAATAATTTTAAAGCTTGTAAACTTAAAAATATTTAATCTAAAACTAAAAACTATTTTTTTGTAATTTTCTGAAAACTTTTTCTATTTTTTTTTAGACTTTTTAAAATTTTAACTTTCGAAAAATAATTAAAAATAACAAATAAGTATGAAAAATTCTAAAAAAACAGGAAAAGTCCTAAATGATGTAAAGAATGCAAGAAAAATAAGCTGGCTAATCCAGCTTATCAATTGAGCCCTAAAAAGCTCCTAATAAGCTACGGCTTTTTGTGGGAAAAAGGACTCAAAAAGGTGGTAAATAATTAATTTTGCAAAGCTCTACCGGATGAGCTATTGTAGCAAAGTGGTTAAGAGTGGTGTGTGTAAAGCGTTGGGTTGAGGGTGTTGAGGTCCCGAGTTCGAGCCTTGCTCACTCGGGATTTCCACCTTCCCTAATGCTTTTTAAATGCCATTTTTTACAACTTTTTAGAAGACTAAAAAATAAGCACTTTTTGAAAAGACACTATTTTTATAATTCACCAATAAGCACAGCAATAAGCTCTAAAGGGTGACAGTTTGCTTATATACTAAAAGGCTAAAATGGCCTATCTGTTAAGCTTTTTATGATCAAATAAGCTAATGAAAATGACAAATAAGCTATAACAGATACCTAACTACCCCTAATAAGCATAAATGATCAAAAATAAACAACTATATTAAGCTAAAGAAGGCAGAATACTTAAAATGCTAAAAGACTTAGAATTTTTATACTAAATAGCAAATAAGCTCAAATAAGCTCTACTCTAAAGGAAATAAGCTAAAATTGACTTAAACTAACCTAATAAGCTATACTAACCCTAAATTAAGCTAGGAAAATAAGCAGATAAGCACAAATAAGCCAAATAGCACTTAAGCCAAAAACTGGCAGTCAAACAGCCCAAAGGACCACTTTTGAGCTTAAAATTAAGCAAGTAACAAGATCCTTATGAACTTTTAAGCTAAAAACATATGAATATTGGACCTAAATGAGCAAGTAGCAATAATCAAAATCCATTTTGAAAGAAAGAATAAACCACAATAAGCCAATCAAAAAGCTGTTTTTTTAGCTTAGACTTCAACTCTTAGCAATTTCTATGACAATTTTTTTCACAAACTCAAACAACAATTGTAGACTTAAACCCTACAACTCTACTGCATTGCAATACTAAAAACAAATCTAACACAACACTTCAAAACAGGTTTTGACAGCTTAATCAAATGAGCTATATGGAAAATTATTTTGAAACACAGTTTTGAAAACCTAGTAGAAAAACTTAAAAAACTCACTCCTAGCTTTTAAGACCTTTTGAAAACAACTTGAATCAACTAACAAGAGCTTGTCAAAATCCACCAAATGACCCAAGAAGTTTTTAAACCTATTTTGACCCGTTTGACACACTGTCCCAAACACCCCTTTAAATGTCTCAATCTCATTTTCAGCTTATATTTTTGAACTTTTAAGAACAATTCCTTAATACCAGATAGTGATAAGCTATTAGCAGACTTAATAAGCAGACATCAACAACAAAATAAGCAGAATCAATAAGCTAACTAATTATGCTACTTATTTTTGGTTTTTCTTATAGTTTTAAGACAAATTATGAAAACTAAAGATTTTAAACTACAAATTAAACATAATAAGCACAAATAAGCTACCTAAACAACAATAAGCAGAAATTAAGCAAAATTAAGCTACTAAGCAGATTTAAAGCTAAAAAAGGTAAAAGAAGACTTACATAAGCCTCTACACTAAACAAGGCTATAAAAGCTCTAATGAGCTATCACCAAGCTCCAGCTTATCTTTAGATAAGCTGGTGAGGTCCTGGAAGTCCTTCCATGATTGACTTCCCTTCCATGTTAAGCTGAGGTAATTTTTAGGGGTGGATTGAGTATGATAAACTCAGTAAAGCTTTGATGGCTTTACTGAGTAAACAGCTTAGCTTATGAGTAGATTTAAGAGCTTATTGAGCTTAAGTGAACAAAAGAGAGCTTATTTAAACATTTTGCTTAAAAGTAAATAAAAGACAATTGAAATATGAGTAAACTTAACTTTTATTAATAGAAAAACTTATTACAACTTGAAAATGAGATTACAATGACTGAAAACATTAAATTGAAAATTACATTTGCTAAATTTAAAAGCTACACTAAGCTGCTAAAAACTAACTACTAAAAAAGATAGCTTTGTGAGCGACGGTGCCCCTTTATTTATAGGCTTAAGAAGAAGCTTCCAAGTCTCAAACGCTCCTCTTGATCTTTTAATCTCATGCGTCCATTTCTTGCCATCATTGGATCCTCATTCTAGGCCGTTTGATCAATAAGTGTGCACACAGATTGCTAGCTTAGAAATTCGTGTGTCAGAGGCTTTGTACTTCTTTAACAAAGCATTTAGTGTAATTTTTCATTCCTTATGTGTTTCTTTAAGATCCCGCGTGTCATTCCCTTGTAAGCTTGACCAATCAGAGGCTTTGGTGATGTTTCCTTTTGCTGACATGATGCTTAGTACTTGGAATCTTCTTTTGGCTACATCAATTGGGATTTACCCTTTGTTTTTTATGCAGGTAAAAATGAAGACGATAGATGAATAGTAATAACAAACTTTCCCGCTTTCTTTTCTTTTCTTTTTATAAGATTGTTTGACCCAGGGGTGTGGTTGTTGACTTGGGCTCGGGTATAAAGGAATTGGGCCACAGGTTTATGGATTCGGGCTTGGGATAAAAGGGTATTGTTATAAAGGGATAACGGCCGTTGTCTCTTTAATAAAAAGGAGATAACGGTGTTAGGGTTTAGGGACTTTTGGTGAAAGTTATTTAATATTAAGGGTATTTTGGGTTTTGGCATTTTGTGAGTTGACCAATGGTTGACTTTTGTTGACTTTTTGCTAGAAACTTCCGGCTCTTGTGCACTCTATCCGTTCTCGTGTCCGTGTTTATCCGGTTTTGACCATTTTCTTGTGATTTTTGTATTATCCGTACCTACACATTCACAAACAACAAAATACACAAATACATGCATATTTTTGCATATTTTGATCATTTAAGGGCCATTTTTGGTATAATAAAAATATGTGATTTCTCACATATCAAAATTCCCCAAACTAAGTAATTGTCGTGTCCTCACGCAATATTATATGCTCTAAAACCAAATACCTCAAAACTTCCCCAAACTAAATCTTTGAAAAGTAGCAAAGACTTTTGTGGGAGAGTTAAGAAATCACAAGCTTTAAAACACCCCTTTTTCCCATTTTTCAAAACATTTTCCATTTTTTTTAGTAATTACCTAGAATATTCCGACTTTCGTTATTTCCATAACCGTTAGGGATCATAGAACAAGATGCATTTTGATCCGAGAATGCCCCAAAAAGGATAAATTCATCGTCCCTGAGTTTTCACTTATCCAAACCAAGCTTAAAACGAAATCATCGCTAAATATCAGTTAAAATGCTAACACTACTCATATTTGCAATTTGTGAAGTTTTCACTCTAGACAGTTATTATATCTTAGGTGAATGTGCTATTTTGAATTTCAACTATCGATCAACGTTTTGCAAAATACTATGCTTCATGTTCCACCCTAGAATAATGAGTTTGAAGGCGAGATCATCCCATGTAGCGACTTTCGTCTTGGCACATCCCAACCTTGCGGCTAAGTCACCAGGCTTTTGACACCCCATAGAGACTAGTATCGGGACTCACGGACCTTAGGTTTCAAAAACTCTCAGGTTTCCTGTATATACATAGCTTTAAAATAGAATAGTCAAAGTTCAAAAGCATATTTAAATTTAACAAGAAGTCTATTTATTAATTCAAACTTAATTTTAAACATATTATTTATGCAATTGTAACCCTCGACCTTTTAGAATGCTGCAACATCGGTTGTGAGCCGGCAAGATGCAGCAAACTTTTATCAGTCTCGGATTTTTATTCTTACTATGGGCTTTCTTTAGAAGACTACCACATCGGTTGTGAGCCGACAAGAGGTAGTAAACTTTTATCAGCCCACATTTTATATTTATTATTATTATATTTTTTTATCGTTTTATCATCATTTTTTTATATTACTTTATATAGAGAAGACTTCTTTTTGAAAAATTCAAGTATAAGTTTGAACTAAGACTAAGATTTTTGCTATACTCTACATAAAAATTGTTGATTTAAGTTTAATCTCCAAAAACAGCACGTATTTTAGTCCGGTTAAAAGCTTATGGGAGAAAAAGCCACAAATTACATACATGAGCTCTTAAGATTTCTAAATAATCCTTGTTTAGCATCCTACTCATACTTAACTCTATCATTTTTCGTTCTTCGCGAATTTCCGCGAACGCTTAGCCTAAAAGTTAAGGAACACGCTAGAGCTCAATACACTCGATCGAGTCAAAATTTATTCTTATTCTACCCAGCAGGAAAGTCAAAATTGTGACAAAACACTTATTTTATTTTTGAAAATTTTTAAATTTTTATGGGAAAACGGGGTACGTGAGAACAACGGCTGCAGGCATAATCAAATCGATAGATCCCCCCTCCCCATACTAGAATTAAACATTGTTCTTAATATTTTAAGAAGGGTCTCTACGTAAATCCTAAGCCGTTTATTAAGTATGCTTAAAGATAAACGTTAGTCGATAAGATTAGGATATTGGATTTCCCCAAACTAATGGCAAGCAAAGGCTAGGAAGCTCGAGTGGACCGGGACAAAACACCAAACACGAGAGTCTTCAAAAATTTTTGGTTCAATCCAACAAAAAATCACAAGCACAAACAACAAGAAATTGGAAGAGTACAAGCCTCCTCACATCACAATAGAAATAAGAAAGAAAATAAAAGGATAAGCATGGGGTGCCTCCCACGAAGCGCTTGTTTAGGGTCACTAAGCTTGACCCAATCCCCGAATTTATTTGTCCTTGAGGAAGGTTTGGAGATCTAGGACAAATCAAGTGTGGTAAGGTTCTCCTCCAAAGTAGTGCTTAATTCGATGACCTTTCACCTTGAAATTTGGCCCGGAGTTTTGAGATGACTCAACGGTGCCATATGGAAAGACTTGGGAAATGGTGAATGGTCCGGACCAACGGGATTTTAATTTGCCTGAGAATATCTTTAATCGAGAGTTAAAGAGGAGGACTTGATCACCGACGTTGAAAACGCGGTTTTTGATCTTTGAGTCATGGATCCTCTTTGTTTTCTCTTTATAGATCAAAGAGTTCTCATAGGCATGATCACGAAGTTCATTTAGTTCATTGAGTTGAACTTTACGATGATCACCCGCGGTCTCAAGGTCAAAGTTTGCATGCTTTAAGGCCTAGTAGGCTTTGTGCTCGAGCTCGATCGGTAGATGACATGCCTTTCCGTATACGAGCTTATATGGGGTACACCCGATGGGTGTTTTGTAAGCTGTACGGAAGGCCCAGAGTGCATCATCTAGTTTATCCGACCAAGAGGCACGGTTCTCGCCCACGGTCCTTTCAAGAATTCGTTTCAAGCCACGATTGGATACCTCAACTTGCCCACTTGTTTGTGGGTGATACGCGGTGGAGAGACGGTGAGTAACTCCATATTTAAGCATGACCTTTGCAAACTGGTCATTACAAAAATGGGGTTCCGCGATCACTTATTATAGCACGAGGGGCACCGAATCGGGCGAAGATAGATTTAAGAAATTTACAAACAACTCGAGCGTCATTGGTGGGGAGCGCTTTTGCTTTAACCCATTTTGACAAATAGTCGACCGCCACGAGTATGTATTTGTTCCTCGTGAAGCGGGAATGGCCCCATGAACATTATGCCGTTACGTCAAAGATTTCACATACTTAGATGGAATTTTCGAGGATTTCATCACGCTCGTAAATTTTCCGTGACGGTGACAAGTGTCACACATCAGGTGACAAGTCATGGGCATCTTAGTTAAATCGTGGGCCAATAAATTGAGTCAAAATCTTTTTTGGTGGTGTAGTTGATCGTAATTGTCCCCCGGTGGGTCCACTATGGCAAGCTGTGAGGATGTCAACAGCTTCTTGGCCATCAATACACCGCCGAATCATTTGATCCGTACATATTTTGAACAAATAGGGGTCGTCCCAAAAGTAGTGTTTAACATCTTTGAAAAACTTGTTCTTTTGCTGGGACGGCATCCTTTAACAATGAAATTCCCCGCCGTGGTATTTTGCATAATCGGCAAAACCACGGGGGTACTTGCGTCACCACGAAGAAGTCATCCATATGAAGTGTCTCGAGAGAAAATTGTCATTATCCTTTGGGTCGAGCCCATTTTCATTAAGGATTTTTTAATCGGAAAGATGATGCCGCGAGATTTCGGCTCCTTTTTGTGTCAATTAAATCATGTTGAAATCGACTTTGAAGGAGGATAACCCACGGAGCAATCTTGCTTGGAATCTTTTTTTAGCAAAGAGTATTTATTAGGCAGGGTGATCCGTATACACTAGGCTTTTGTTTAAGATGAGGTAAGATCGGAATTTTTCAAAAGCATACACCACGGCTAACATTTCTTTCTCCGTCGTGGTGTAATGCGATTCCGCCTCGTTCATTGTTTTACTAGCATAGTGTATAGGCCTAAAGTGTTTTTCATGATGTTGTCCCAAGACTGCACCTATGACAAAGTCGCTTGCATCGCACATAAGCTTAAAGGGTAGGTCCCAGTCGGGGGCAATCAAGATTGGAGCTTCAGTAAGTTTTTTCTTTAATGTTTGAAAAGCTTGAATACAATCATCGGAGAAAATGAACGGAGTATTCTTCTCAAGGAGATGAGTCATTGGTCGGGAAGTTTTGGAAAAATCCTTAATGAACGGTCGGTAGAAACCGGCATGACCGAGAAAACTCCGAACACCCTTTACGGTGGTGGGATGAGGTAACTTAGCAATCATATCGATTTTGGCTTTATCAACCTTCAATCCTTTTTTGAAATCTTTATAGCAATGACAATGCCTTCCTTTACCCATAAATTGAACTCTTTTCCCAATTTGGACAAAGATTGGTGTTTCACACCTTTGAAGCATCTTTCTACACGAGGAGAGGCAATTTTTTGAATGAATTACCCAAAACCAAAAAAGTCGACCATAAGCTTCCATCATTTTTTCGATCATATCAAGAAAGATAGCCATCATACACCTTTAGAACGTGCACGGTGCATTGCATAAGCCAAAGGCATGCGTCGCGTCGGCGACACGTTTCCGTAAGGACAGTAAATGTTGTCTTTTTCTTGATCAAGCGGGTCGATGGTAATTTTGAAGTAACCGAGAAACCATTGAGAAAAAACAATAAGTACTCGTTTCCCGCTAATCTCTCAAGCATTTGATCCATAAACGGAAGTGGAAAATGGTCTTTACGAGTGGCTTCATTTAACTTTCGGTAGTCAATGCATACACGCCAACCCGTAACCAATCGAGTTGGAATCAATTTATTTTCATCATTTTCAATAACGGTAAAGCCACCCTTTTTCGGTACGCAATGTACGGGGCTACCAAGGCTATCCGAGATCGGGTAAATTAATTCCACTATCAAGAGTTTTTCACCTCCTTTTGATGACATATCGATTTTTGGATTCACCTGTCTTTTGGGGCTGTTGAAAACCGGTCCTCGGTTTGTAGTCCTCTTCATAAGGGGAATCTTGTGAGTACAAATTTATGGGTTAATACCCTTGATGTCGGAGAGTTTCTAAGCGATGGCTCGCTTGTGTGACTTCAAAACCTTTATGAGAGCGGCTTTTTCCTTGACACTCAAGTCTTTAGCAATTATGACCGGTAACTTGTTGTCACCTTCCAAAAATGCGTATTCGAGATGAGGAGGTAAGTCCTTGAGTTCGATTTTGAGAGGTTCATCAATTGAAGATTTATCAGTTTTAGCTACACAAACTTTCAGATCTTTTCGAATTTCAGGCAAATAATTTCCTTGGTTGGGAGGGGGTGATGGATCATCATTGAGAAATGATTCAAGAAGAAGAATATCCCCATCTGGGTCATAGTAAGAGTCATTAACTTCCGGTGAAGTTGGATCATCTTCAAGAGCGAGGAAAGCATCGACTTCCTCAAGAAGAAAATCACTATTCCCAAAGGGAGTGAGAGTCGGAGAAGAGGTAGAGACAATCAGGTCATAGTAGGAAGTGTGATTGCCACTCGCGATCACATCGGAGAAACCCGAGAACTTCTTGAGAATACTCCTCACAAGCCATTTCAATGACGTCGATTCGGTTAACTGAATTATCATTGTAATTAGAGGAGTATCTCAAAGTTTGGTCAAGATTGAATGTTACGGCTTCTTTTCCGACACGAAGAGTTAATTCTCCTTGTTCCGTCAATTCCGTACGTCGGTCTTTAGATAGGATCTCCTAGCATTAGTGTGTTGTTTCCCCCCCACAATCACTGCCGTTGGGGGGGGTACTCGGGGATCGGCATCAAAGTCTACGACTACAAAGTCGGCCGGGAATTTGAACTTTCCTACTTTTAGGTAGACATCTTCGGCGATACCGATCGGTTTGGTAATCGAACGGTCTGCAAGTTTAAGAGTCATACAAGTAGGAGTGAGCTCAGGAAGAGAAAGCTTTTTCCACACGGATAATGGCATGAGATTTATGCTAGCGCCAAGATTGGCCAAGGCTAAGCACGCTTCCATTCCTGGAAAATCACACGGTATTAGAAATTTGTTGGGGTCTCCAAGTTTTTCGGGTAACTTGTTGAGGATAACCGCCGAACAATGCTCATTCAAAGGAGTTCTAGCCATTTCACTTAATTTTTCTTTGTTTCCGATTAAGGCTTTAAGAGTTGAGGCAAATTTTGGCATAAGAATCAAAGCATCCGCTAAACTAATTTCGAAACTCATATCTTGAAAGATTTTGTAGAATTTCTCAATTTGGTCGTTGCTGTTCACGGCGCCTTTCATCATTACGTCTCGAAGGATATGGAATTGATGGTTTCAAGTTAGGCATTGGAGCACTAACGGGATCAACAACGGGTTCAGAATTTGGTACTTGGGGTTGAACTTGGACAACCAGAGGTTGGACGTCTTTGGTACTTCCGTTATTAGTAGGAGGTACGGTGTCCTTGTCACCTCGGGTTTCAGTTCCACTAGTTTAGAGGAGAAGAAGTAGTAGTAGGAATCGTGGGTCCTGATAAGCAACACCGCTTCGGGTGGTAATACCCTTCAAGTCTACCTTCGGGTTAGTAAGATATTACTTAGGGAGTGGTCCCTGGAAATGAAAGTAGAAGCGGTATTGGGAATTACTAAATTGAAAGCATGTCGTTAAATTTGTCATTTGATTTTGCAATTTTGGTTTTGTCTTGCCTGTTCTCTCACTTGCATATTAGCTTTGACATAGCTTTTAAAATCGTTTTTGTCCACCTACGTGTTGCGGAGCTGGAGCTTGGTAAGGTGAGCTGGTGAACCGGGGTTGTTTACTTGGAGGTCGATTAATTTGGCTTGGTTGTAATTATTTCCCTGAGTTGTTTGTAACGGTTTTGTTTATTTCTTGGTTTTGTCTGAACGGGAGGAAACGTGAGGTCGGAATTTGATTAGGCAATCGGCGGTTCGGATAACTAGTATTTACTTGATTGAAGTAGTGCTGCTGCTTGGGAAACAAATTCTTGAATATTGTCCTCGATAAATGTTCATTGTAGCGGGAACATATTTTGTTAAGATATAGCACCACCACAAGTAACACAACTTTCCTCGACCGCTTTCACGGGAGTGAGAGCTTGGTTTTGATTTTTCTTATCGAGAAGTAAAGCTTTCACCATGTCTTTAAGTTCGGCAACATCGGGAGAGATACCGGGGGTAGAAGAGCTCGAACTCACTTTTGCAACAACCGGTTTGTTACGTGAATTACGAACTTTGGATTTGTCTCAATGATTCTTAGGCATCCGGGACATTTTATTCAAAAAGTTACCACCCGGGCGAATTCAACGAATCTTGATCATTTAGAGTTCAAAGCATTATAGAAGTATCCGTGTTGATGTAATCCGAAAATCCCCATGATGTGGGAATGCTCGGAAGAAGATCCATTGAAATGGTCTATGCTACGTAGAAAGTTTCATCAAATCGTTGTTGAAATCTCATGATTTCATTTCGAAGATTTGTTGTTTTGGAAGGAGGGAAAAATCTGTTGATGAATTTCGAAACAAGATCATCCCATGCTAGAATCGATCGAGGAGGTTCTTTTTCAAGCCAAATCCGGGCTGCACCCTCGATAAGAAAATAGGAAAAAGCATAAGCTTTACCGATGTACTCGGGACGTTCGGGAACTTCATCGTAGAAGTGATCTTGTTGAAATAACGGATGTGACATGAGGTCTTCATTTGTCATGTCCGAGTAATTGGCTGTTTTGAAGGCGTAAGCAAAACTGGGCTTAAGCTCCAAAGTTGTCCGGGGTGATTTCGGCACAACGAATGGCATCCTCGTAACCCCGGGTGGGTGCTCTCGAGCAAATGGAGCCATAGTCACGTAGTATCCATCCAGCGTAACTACGGGAAAGAGGCTTGCTTTTCATATTGGTTCAACAAGATTGAACGGTTCAACAAAAGTCGGATTGAATTGTTGTTGTTGACGGTTAGATTTACGAGATTGAGAACGAGTGCGCATGCACAAAAATTTTAAAAAGAAAATTTATACTAGTTTTTTTTTTGGTTTTTCAACAATGTATTCACAATAAATTTTAAATACGGAAAATGATATAAGACACTTAAACCTAATAATCATCTCGCTTCTCGGTAACTCTTCAAAAGAAAAACGCACAAAGGAGTTTGTTTAACTTTAAATAGTGGAGCCCGGACGTAGCAAGAGACACAAAAGTAAGTTTTTGATCTTTGGTTCGGAAACTTATTTATGGATAATACTTCAATTGAAAGTATTATTTGTTGGTGTTCTTTTACCAACTTGGTGAAAAAAAATAATTCTTTCTATGGATAATGTTTTTATATTTTTGGTTTTTCTTGTTTTATTTTTTTTAGATTTTTGATTTAATTTTTTTTATATTATATATACTAAAAGAAAAGAAAAATATTTTTGTATTTTTTTTATATGAAAATAAACAAAATAACTTCACTCGGAAGGTCTTCAAAACATAAATTTTCAAACGGCTTCCACAATCGTAGACAATCCTCCCCGGCAGCGGCGCCAAAAACTGATGATGGTTTTTGATCTACACCTTTTAAAAGTATATAATATATAAATATAAATATAAGATATACTTATAATATATAATATATAAGGATAAGAGGGTAGGAATCAAAAAATCAGAATTATAGTCAATCCGGGGAGTATGATTCCGGGTGTTAACCCCAATAGGAATGCACTTGACAAGTTGAGAGTCGTTTTGAATATCGAGGCTGAATGGGAAAGATGATGATCGGATTTCTAAAGCATGGAAAAATTATGCATTTTACACTAAATTAAATAAGGGAAACACTATTTAACTAAAAATGCAAACCGGATTCTAAAAAACGCGCTAAATTTATCACTAATTCAAAATCGATACTACAAAAAGCTTTTATTGCATTCAAACCTCAAATCATGGCCAAAGAAATTTTCTAATAAAGATTTATATTTTTAGGTTTTTTTTATATTTTTTTTATTGAATTACAAATCTAATTTAAATCTATTAAAATCTAGAAAATAAGCCAAATTAACCTAAAAAATTCAAAGAATGATTTTCTACTTTTAGAAACGTCTAACTATATGATAAAAATTAAGAAAAAAAACTATATTTTAACTACTTTTTATACTAAAATCCTATTTTATAAACTATTTTAAAAACTAAAAATCAAATAAAAATCTAAAAATGGTAGAAATGGTTTTTAATGCTTGTAACTAAAAGTATTTAATCTAAACTAAAACTATTTTTTTTGTATTTTTGAAACCCTTCCCCCATTTTATATTTTTTAATGTCTTTCTAATTTTTTAACCTACGAAAAATGATTAAAAATAACAAATAAGTATGAAAAATTCTAAAAAAACAGGAAAAGTCCTAAATGATGTAAAGTTCCTAGGAAAATTAAGCTGGTCCACCTAGCATATCTAATAAGCTCTAAAAAGCCCCTAATAAGCCACGAAGTGTCTTGGGCTTATTGGGCTCAAAAAGGTGGTAAATAATAAATTTTGCAAAGCTCTACTGGATGAGCTATTGTAGCACAATGGTTGAGTGTGTTGGGTGTAAAGCGTTGGGTTGAGGGTGTTGAGGTCCCGAGTTCGAGCCTTGCTCACTTGGGATTTCCACCTTCCCTAATGCTTTTTAAATGCTTTTTTTATACTTTTAGATGACTAAAAATAAGCATTTTGAAAAGACCTTTTTATAATTCAAAAAATTAAGCACTGCACTATATGCTCTAAAGGGGTGGCAGTTTGTTACTTATTATACTAAAAAAGGCTAAATGCCCATTGTTAAGTTTTTATGATCAAAATAAGTAATAAAAATAAAAATAAGATTATAAAAATACTAAACTACCCCATAAGCATAAATGATCAAAAATAGCCATATAATTAGCTAAAGACGGCAGACTACTTAAAAGCTAAAAACACGTAGAATTTTAAGCTAAATAGCACACTAAGCTCTATTCTAAAAGATAAGCTCAAAATGACTTAAACTACCTATTAAGCTATACTAACCTAAATAAGCTAGGAAAATAAGCAAATAAGCACAAATAAGCCAAATAAACAAAATGGCACAAATCAGCAGGTCAAAAAGCAAAGGGGGCACTTTTGAGCTTAAAAATAAGCTCAAAGATGGATCCTTATGGCTTAAAGAGTTATACCACTAAAAAGCTCTAACAATAAGCTACAATAATCAGTAATCAAAAAGGAGTTTGAAACACAAATAAGCCCTTAAAAAGCTACTTAGCTACTTTGGGCTTATTTTAAACTAAGTAAATGGAACATTATGGAAATCTAGCTTATAAATCCTAAAAGCTTGACCTAATGCTTATTTTTAGCTTAAAAACAGATAGCTTAATGATCTTTTAAAGAGAAAATAAGCTAAAGCTAATTAAGATTGACCTAATAACTACTTGTATGCTAAAAATTAAGACCTAATATCTAAATTTACCATCTGAAGTTTAAGCTAGATAAAGGCTGTTTTTTCCATTTATGCTGATGATGCACTTTGCACAAAAGTGAAACAAATCCAAATTCTAACAAGTGCAGACTAAGAGACTTAGTTTCTATACTCTAAAAACACCAAAATGAGAGCAACAGAGGTAATGAATTCAACTAGAAACCAATAGAACTAAAAATGATTACACTACTTAATCTAGGCTTAACAAATTCTAACTACTACTATAATTTTTTATATAAAAAAATTGATTAAAACTACAAACAACTCTAAATCCTATCTCATAAACCTAGTTATTAGATTTAAAATGGATCCAAAAGGCCAGATGGCTTATGACAGTACTAACTCTAGTTAGTACTGTCAATAGCCAAACACCCCTTTAAAACCTTAAATCCCACATTAAGCTTATGAAATTGAGATTCAAAGCACAAAAATCAAATACCAGATAGTAGCAAGCTATAATCAAACTCAATAAGCAGATTAAAACAATCAAATAAGACAGAATGAAAAGCTACAAGCTAATGCTATATTTTTAGATTTTTTGACAGATTTTATAAAATAACAAGTAAACTATAATCTAAGCTATTTAAAGAACATAATAAGCAGATCTAAACTACAAATAAGCATAAAATAAGCAGATGAAGCAGATTAAAGCTAATAGTATAAATTTAAGCTAGAATGTAAAGAAGAAACTTATGGGAGCCTTTGCTCTAAACAAGGCTAAGATTAAGCTCAAATGAGCTATCACCAAGCTCCAGCTTATCCTTAGATAAGCTGGTGAGGTACTGGAAGTCCTTCCATGATTGAGTTCCCTTCCATGTTATGATGAGGTAATTTTTAGGGGTAGATTGAGTATGATAAGCTCAACTAAGCTTTTGAGAGCTTGGTTGAGCTATTAGCCAGCTTAAAAGTAGATTAAAGAACTTATGAGCTTATGTGAACAAAAATAGAGCTTATTCAAACAATTATGTATCAAAGTAAAGCCTTAAGAACAATTGATTAATTATGAAAAACATAATTTTATTACTAATTAAAACTAGTTACAAAATAAAAGTTACATTAAGTAGAAATCTATAAGCTAAAAACGATTTGAAAATTACATAAGCTAATTCTAAAAGCTACTCTCTATCACTACTCCTAGATATCCTTGTGAGTGAGGGTGCCCCTTTATTTATGGCTTAAGAAGAAGCTTCCAGGCCTCTACACACACTCCCCTTGGCTATTTGATCTTGACCATTCATTTTCTTTAATCATTGGATGCCTCTTGTAAGCCGTTAGATTAGAATCAATCACACAGATCGCCACGCTGGCACTCCCACTTCTTTAGAGCATGTGTGTTTCTTTTTCAAAGGTTTTAGTGTAAATTTCCATCCCTTGTGTGTTTCTTCAAAAGTCGCGTGTCATCCCTTAAATTAAATCAACCAATAGCAAGCTTTTGATGATGTTTTTGATGCTGACTCAATGCTTGGTACTTGGAATCTTCTTTTGGCCACGTCAATTGCATTTTACCCTTTGTTTTTGACAGGGTAATTGGAGGAGAACGACGATGAATAGTAAAAACCAACTTTCCCGCGCCCTTTTCTTTTCTTTTTTTTATAACTTTGTTTGACCCGGGAGTGTGGGGTGTTGACTTGGGCCCGGGTATAAAAGTATTGGGCCACAGGTGAGTGTTTGGGCTTGGTTATAATGAATAAAGGGTATTGTTATAAAGGTTAACGACCGTTATCCCTTTAATAAAAAGGAGATAACGGTGTTAGGGTTTAGGGACTTTTGGTGAAAGTTATTTAATATTAAGGGTATTTTGGGTATTATGAGGGTTTTGGCATTTTGTGAGTTGACCATTGTTGACCAAGGGTTGACTTTTGATGACCTTTTGCTAGAAACTTCTGGCTCTTGTGCACTCTATCCGTTCCCGTGTCCGTGTTTGTTCGGTTTTGACCGTTTTCTTGTGATTTTTGCATTATCCGTACCTACACATTTACAAACAACAAAATACACAAATACAAGCATATTTTTGCACATGTTGATCATTTAAGGGCCATTTTTGGTATAATAAAGATATGTGATTTCTCACATATCAGTATGCTATGGCAGGTAATGAGTGTTAAATTTTCCGTTTCTTATATTGTTATAATTCATGATACACCCGAGAGAAAGAGAGAATCCAAAGATTTATTGTAAGGTGCTAGTGTATAATTTCCGTGCTTCTAGTTACGAGGTCTAATTGGTTGTGCCATGGATAGCTTTAAAGAGTAAGTTAAATGCCCCCGATATTGCTATTGTCTAGGTAGAAAAGCTCATTTGCTTGGGGACAAGCAAATCCCAATTGTAGGGGTATTTGATGAGGTGTAATTTTATACACTTTTTCGGGTTTAATTAACCCCTATAATCATGAAAAAATGCTTAAAATATGTGCTTAATCATTTCTTTTTGCATTTTTAGCACTTGGAAGACATTTGGAGGAAATACATGTTACTTGAGCTCTATTTTGGAAAAAACAGGACAAGAGTACGACTTTACACAAAAGAAGGCTTGAAGAATTACTCACAGAAGGTGGAGACGGCGTCAGGAATACTTACAACACCGTTTGGATTATCAAGCGACCACGTTAGAAAATTTGTGACGGTGTCTGGACTGTAGCAGACATAATGAAACCATATGAAGATTCGCGGCGCGACAGCGTCAGGATTTATTAAGACACCGTCATAGATTCTTTTCTTATAAATTCAAACTCGATTTTAGGGTTTTACATAGCATATCAGGAGTGGAGTTTGGTAAAGAACGATGTAGCTGACTTTGGGAGCATTTTAAGGTTTCCCAACCCTTTTGTACCTTCCTTAATCGCTTTTTTCAATATAGTAAAGTTCCTTTATCGTTTAATCTTTCAATATGTCTTATTGTTTGATTGGTTATTGTGCTTTACTTATCTTTAACATGCTAGGCTAGATCTCATTAGTGTTTGCTTATGATTTCAGGTGAATTGGTATGTAGATCCTGTTAGGAACAAATCTTCACAAGAATTAATACTGCCAAGGTATAACTAACAGTACTAATGGAGTTAGTACTGCCAGTACATACTTAGTACTGCCAGTGTTAGTTAATACTGCTAGGAGAAAAAGTTAATACTGCTGTTGGTCAAAGCTGCTGACTTGGAGATAAGTATGCATGGAGAATATTATGGGCTATTTGTAACTGATCCTAATAGATAGGTAGTTAGTTTTGTAAAGGACTCCTTGTGTTCTATAAAAGGAGATCCTAGGTTTAGAGATAGATATAGACTTAGACGAATACTTTGAGAAACATATTGTGATAGCTTCAAGGTTGTAACCCCAGTACTTCAAGAGTACTCGTATTATTATTCTAATAATATTGAAGCAGTTTGTTATTACTTCATTGTTCATTGTTTGTTTGGTTATTACTGTTCTATTGATAAACACCTCTAGAGTATCAAAGTGTAGATTCCACATACACTTTGGTATACATACAAAGTCTCAACCATTGTTATTTTGGATTCATCCAAGGTAACAAACACTTTACTACGTAAAGAATCGATCAAGGCGTGGGATCAACAAGTGGTATCAGAGCCTGTGCTTTGAGATACTTTGATCTAGAAGTAATGGAATTGGAAAACACTCAGAACAATGCGTTGGCTAAGCTTCCCATGCTCAAACTCGGGGAGTATGAGATGTGGGAAATCAGGATCAAGCAGTACTTTCAGATCCAGGATTATGCGTTATGGGAGGTAATTGAGAATGGGAATTCGTGGGTACCTATTCCTGTTACAGCACCAGAATCTGGTCCATCAACAGCATTGAAGATGACTGTGCCCTCTACTGCTGAAGAAAAGATTTGCAAAAAGAATGATGTAAAGGCTCGAAGTCTACTGCTCATGGCACTGCCCAATGAACATCAACTTACCTTCGATCAGTATGTTGATGCTCAATCAATGTTTGTTGCTATTAAAGCTCGATTTGGAGGGAATGAAGCAACAAAGAAGACACAGAAAGCCCTGCTGAAGCAACAGTATGAAAACTTTAATGCTTCAAGCTCAGAATCTTTGGACTTTATCTTTAACAGGCTTCAAAAGCTTGTTAGTAGATTAGTAATTCTGGGTGTAGATACTCCTCCAGAAGATCTAAATGTTAAGTTTTTGAGAAGCTTACCTTCTTCAGAATGGGATACACATGTGGTAGTCTGGATGAACAAACCTGACTTTGAAACTATGGGTTTGGATGATTTGTACAACAATTTTAAAATTGTTGAACAAAAGGTTAAGAGATCTACTGGTGCTATCAATGATGAAAAGAACTTGGCATTTCTAACCACTTCAGGTGCAAGAAAATCTTGTTGATCCCACGCCTTAATCGATTTTTTACGTTGTAAAGTGTTTGTTACCTTGGATGAATCCAAAATAACAATGGTTAAGACTTTGTTTGTATACCAAAGTGTATGC
>BQNB010021108.1:16296-56425 GCA_026074375.1 Tanacetum coccineum | reverse complement strand
AAATCTGAGATCCCAACAGATAGAGAGAAGAAGAGACACTATGATATATACTAGTTCGGGAAGGGGGGTTTAGTCCTTCTGTACGTCTAGTTGCGAATCCATGACACTGTGTTAGCCTCATTTTTAGTAAAATGATTGTCATTATATATTCCTGAGCCTTGTATAGGAAAATGTAGTTTACGGGAATTAGTCTAAGCTAATTAGGCCTAGGTGTTAGGCTAAAGCCCATGTATTCGGCCCATATAAGCCATATGACCTAAATATGGAGTCAAGCTCTCTTTGTACTATAAATACAACCCTCCTAGCATGTTAGGATGGTGTTGGTTACTCATTCTTATTTATGTAATCATCCACTTTTCTTTCTTCTTCTTCTTTCTCTTTCTAAAACCTCTTTCTCTCTCTAGAATTTCTTTTATTTTCATATGGTATGATGTGTTTGATATAGTCTAACATGTGGTATCAAGAGCCTAGGAGTGTTTAGTGATTTGTGTGCATTTTGTTTGATCAAAAACTTCATAAAGGGTGCGCTGTCTTTGGTTGTACATAAAAAAAAGTACAAATTTTTTGGTGTTAAAAATCATAAAGTTTGTGTTTTTATGTTAAGAGTATCTTAATTATACTTAGTTTTGCAAAAGAAATCAACAAAAAATGTTCAAAAGTGTATCTTTTAGGTGTTTTAAAAGTTGGTTTTC
Organism: Tanacetum coccineum; assembly: GCA_026074375.1. Taxonomy (NCBI): domain Eukaryota; kingdom Viridiplantae; phylum Streptophyta; class Magnoliopsida; order Asterales; family Asteraceae; genus Tanacetum; species Tanacetum coccineum. Next base: position 55,733 of record BQNB010021108.1, on the reverse strand, counting down.
TAGAAAAGTTTAAAAAAGCCGAAATTGACACTTGAATGCACCGAAATAGCCATCTCACCGAAATAGCCATCTCACCGAAATAGTCATCTCAGCCAAAATTGCCATTCACCAAAATTGCCATTTCACTAATTTTGCCATTCATTGAAATTGCCATTTCACCGATTTAGGCAGTCAACCAATTTTGACATTCACCGATTTTGACACATCAACCGATTTTGACAAGTTTTTTTTATCAACCATTTTATTTCATGGTGTCTTCTTGCATTTGTAAAATCCCATGAAATACTCTTTTATTTTCTCTGTTTAATCAAGACTTGTAAAATCCTATGAAATAGTGTTTTATTGTACTTTCCAGGACTTTTAAATTACATCAAGAACAACTCATAATTACTATTCACTAAAACAATCCTAGTATCATTTATGTTGGTTCCGAAAACCGTCCACCTATGCTTAACAAAGACAACTATGTTCCATGGTATTCTCGTCTTCTTCATTATGAAAATAGTAAACCAAATGGAAAGCTAATCTACAACTCCATTATGCATGGTCCATATGTCAGAGGAATGATTCCTGAACTAGGTGATCCATACCGTGAAGTTCCTATTGCTAAAACTTTTCATGAGCATACTCATGATGAATTTACTGAAAAAGAATTAAAGAAAATGGAAGCTGATGATCAAGCCATTCAGATTATTCTCATGGGTCTTCCTGAAGACATCTATGCTGCTGTTGATAGTTGTGAAACTACTCAGGAAATCTGGTTACGTGTTCAGCAAATGATGAAAGGTTCTGATATTGGGATTCAAGACAAAAAGGCTAAGTTGTTTAATGAATGGGAAAGGTTTACTTCTACTGATGGGGAATCGATTGAGTCTTATTATCATCGTTTCTCAAAGTTAATGAATGATTTCAACAGAAACAAACATTTTCTAGAAAAGATTGCCAGTAATCTCAAATTCCTAAACAACCTACAACTAGAATGGAGACGACATATTACCATTGTTCACCAAACAAAGGATTTCCATGAAGTAGATTACACTCATTTGTATGATTTCTTGAAATACAATTAGATGGAGGTAAATGAGCTGAGGGTAGAATGACTTGCAAGAACACATGATCCTTTGGCACTAATGGAAAATTCTAATAATCCATATAACTATCCAGTGATTCACCAAGATTAACCATCACAGATTACCTACATGCAACAACCACTACCCAATAACAACTTCATCCCACAACCATCATTCAACCAAAACTACATGCAACAACCAATGCTTAATCCTAAAGACATTTTAGGTCCCACAACTATAATGAACATGGAACTTGTACTAATGGCTAAGGCAGTCAAACTCAACTATTCTACACCAACCAAAAATAACCAAAGAATTTCATCCAACCCACGTAACTGGCAGATTGCTCAACCGGGTATGAATTTGGGTCCATACAAACAGATGCAGATGGTTGGAGGTAATGGTGGGAATTAGTTTAAATAGTATCATGGGAAGAATGTTGGGAATCAGAATAGGTATAATGCAATACAAAATGTAGGGAATCGGGTTGTTTAGAATGCAGTTTAGAATCTGAGTATTCAGAATATTGGAAATCAGAATGGGATTATTGTTGTTTCGGGGATTGCTAATCAAAATGTGAATAAGCATGGGAATGGTAATGTTGTAGCAGCACGGGCTGAAGGTAATGATAATGGTAATGCAAACAACAGTTTTCAGATACGGTGTTACAACTGCAAAGGATTGGGTCATTATGCCAGGAACTGCACAGTCAGGCTGCGAAGAAGGGATGCTACTTACCTTCAGACTCAGTTGCTGATTGCTCAAAAGGAAGAACCATGGATCCAAATCCAAGCTAAGGAATCTGATTTGATGGCTATTGCAGGGGATATTAATGAGATTGAGGTAGTCAATGCAAACTGCATTTTAATGGCTAATTTGCAGCAAGCATCGACATAGGGTACTCAGACTGACAAAGCTCTTGTCCATGACTCTGATGGATCAGTTAAGGTACACCACTTTGAAAATTGTTATGATAATGATATATTCAATATGTTTACTCAATAGGAGCAGTATACTAAGTTACTCGAGCCCATTTCTGAACCACACCAAGTTCAACATGATGACAGTAATGTTATTTCTATTGTTTCTAGTATGGAACAAAGTGGGGGAACAGTAGAACAGCATTCTGCAATTGTTGAGGAAACACGTGCTTATTTTGAATCATTATATAAAATTTAGCTATAGAGGTTGAGAAAGTCAACATGGTCAATCGCAAAATGAAAGAAACAAATATTGATTTGACCACTGAGCTTGTTAGAATTAAAAATTAAGAAAAGTGTTTTGAAATTAATCAAGAAAAATATGATAATCTTGAAAGATGTTACCAAAAGTCTGTTTATCAAGATCAATGTCATACTAAAAAGATAAATGCACTTCACTTAAGTTCTGCTAAAATGATAACGACTTTGAATGAGGAAATTGCAACTTTAAATAACCAAATTTCAAAAGAAAAATCAACTGTTTCTTATCTTCAAAAAGAGGAGAAAAAGTTGATGTCTAATTTCAAAATACGCGAAGACGAGCTTCTTGATAAACAAATTCAACTTGAGAATAAGATGTAGGAATTAGATAACATTTTGGTAAAAACGGGTCAATTGATTCAAACGATGCATATGCTTTCACCTAAGCCAGACTCGTTTTATAACACTGAACAAAAAATGGCTTTAGGTTATCAAAATCCTTTTTATCTCAAGCAAGCTCAGCAGAAACAACAAAGTTTGTATAATGGCAAAGTTTTATTAGAAAAGCATGATCCTCCTGTTGTGTATGACTCGGAGGAGACACTGTAATTGCTCAAGAGAGTCGCTTAAAAATGAAACAATTAAACAAAAAAATAAAACCGGCAAATTATGCAAAGATTAATCAACTTTCAGAGGTTTTTGTTTCTCAAAAGGCCAAGTCACGTGAAGAGTTGTATTTTTCAAATACTTCCAAAATGGCCAGTGTTACCAAATCAATTTCCATACCAGATGAAAATTTTCGGATGATACTTCTCAAAGTGTTGCACGAAAATTTCTAAATGATGTAAAAAGCACCATTGTGACTCTTCAACATGTTGTAAAACAAAAATGACATTAGATATACACAATTGGTCATCTACTCCTCATCAAGAGCTTCACAAAATTCTAAAAGATGAAATTTTCCCTATCGTTAACCAAGTTGATGCTAGAGTTCAAAATTTCGAAATACAATTTTTAAAAGAAGCAGCTAAATTTGTTTGAGACTTTAAATCTCTTGCAAAAGAAGCTGATGAATCTCTTGCTAAGCACAAGGTTTTGAAATATGAAATCGAACGTCTCTTGAAAGCAGTTGCCAGTCGGGATATTATGTCGGTTGTGCAAAGTAATTCTGTTGTAGATACATCAAATCTCCAAACTGAGCTTGATCGTACGAAAGAAAAACTTTAAACTTGCATTATTAAAAAGGAAAAATAATACATTGTTCTTTGGAATAATTGGTATAAAAATGTGAGGAATGTAAATATGAAAAAATTTCATACGATAAAGCTTATAATGACATGCAACAAAAGATCGAACGGTTGCAAGCTCAGTTGGGAGATCTCAAGGGTAAGAGTCAGGATACTCCATGTGTATCAGATACCCTTTATCCTTTGTCTCAAAAACTAGAAAATGAGAACGTGGAATTAGAGTTTCAGGTTTTGAATTATGAAAAAAATGAACATCTTAAGACAACATACAAGAACCTTTTTGGCTCTATCAAGGTGACACGGGCTCAAACCAAATTAATAACGGACTCTTTGCAAGAAAAATTACATGACACCATTTATGAAAATGCTACATTAAGAGCCTAGTTATTTGATAAGGTTTCTGAACAAAAGGACACCACCAAAGGTACGAGTGCGAATACTAAGTTTGCAAATAAATCAATCTTGGGAAAACCATCTTTGCAACCTCTCAGAAACAATTTTGTTGTTCGACAACCAATTGCATTTCAATTTGAACGTCCAAAATTTTCAAAAACTCGGGTTCCTCTCAAGGTTGTTGAGATAAATGATTTGACAAACCTAGTCACTTCAAACTTGGTACCTACCACCAAAGAATAAAAAGTTGTGAAAAATGATAAAGTGATTGCCCCTGGAATGTTTAGGATTAATCCTCTTAAGACTTCTAGGGAAGACAAATTTGTGCCTATAAACAAAGTTAGAGCAAGCATTAAGACAAATCCGATTACTGTTTCACAACCTCATGTCATCACTAAGAAAGATGTTAATTCTGACTCAAACGGTTTGTCTTCTACAGGAGTAGACAACACTACTAAGACCAGAAGGCCACAACCTAAGAGTAATACAAAGAATGATAGGATTCCCTCTGTGTCTAAGAGTAGTTACATCAAGAATAAAGAAGTTGAAGTATGATTCGATGATTTAGTATATATATAAAATATATCCCAAATATCAAATAGTAATAGTATAGAAAGTATCCCGTATAGATATAAAAATTACTTGAGGACAAGTAATAGTTTATCTTTCGCATGTCGTGTCCCAACGAGAGATGAATTTGAAATTCATGAAAGCGTTTTGTTTGATGCTTGATTGCCAAATATTTTTGTTTTTTATTTAAAACTAAATTTAAAATAATGTTAATCTAGATTATACTAATTAACAAATAAGCAAAGCAATCGAACGAAGAGATGTATATAAAAAGATATGCTTGCTAAGTGATTTCTTTAGATCCTTAAGTGTGATTTAATAGTTAACTAAGCTCTTATTAACGAACCAATTTCTTTTTAGTAAATAATTTTCTCACAACGTTGTTTTTTATTGAAAACAATTTTTATCAAGAGATCGATTACTAAATTAATGCCTAATTATTCTAACAGCTTTTGCCCGCTCGAATAACCAAAACACTAATCTAAGTAATATAAAAATCACTAATCAATATTTCCCCTTTTTTATTAATCACACTTAATTCACTAAACAATTTAACACTTAACAAGCATAAATAAAATCTACTCACTAAGCATATTAATCAACAAATAAGCAAACATAATCATTTTAAGCTAAATAAATCTAAACTACTAAAATTAAAAAGAGAAAGAGGATAGAACCGTATGATGAACCGAAACGAATTAAAAACCACCCGATCTAATAAACTTATTTAAAATCTAAAGCTTAAAATTTGATTAATATCTAAATAACTAATTAGATAGTAAAGGTATGAACTTTATTCACTAATTAGCTAGATAAAGACTTAAAAAACTTAGAACTTTATCTAAGAAATAAGCTTAAAGGACCCTTAAGCTCCACGCCAAAGTGGTAGAATGAGTTTTCATCAACAATAAGACAAGCAAAAGGTTGACAAATAAGCTATATGAATAAGCTATAAGCTAAAAGCTTAAATTCCAAAATATCAAGTATCTTGAAATAGAAAAGCTAAAAGCTAGTAGATCTAGACTAATAAGCTATTTTAAAAACTTTTATAAAAACTAGATCTTTTGAAAACTAAATGGAATAAGCTAGATCTAAAAATAAAACATGAAATAAGCTAATAAGCTATCAAAGCTATTCGAATAAGCTAATAAATAGCTTATTCGAAAAGAAGGGACAAAAGGAAATCAAAAATAAGCTAAGCTTATTTCAAAAATATAAGCTTAAAAATCAAATCAAATAAGCTATAGGAGCTTATTCGATTAAGTGATAATAAGCTTTTAAGCAATAAGCCAAAGTAAGCTTAAAAAGAAAAGAAAAGAAAATAGAGGATTAGAAAAAGAATAAGCTCAAGTAACATCTTCAATAATCTTCATCTTCATAAAATAAGCTAAAAAGGTTGATTACAATTAGCTAAATAAGCTATAAAAGCTTTTACAATAATTCCTAAAATAAGCTAAACACTAAAATAAGCTACTACTACTATTTTGAGAGAAAACCAACTCTATCCTAAAACTACACTAAATCTAACACTACTCCTACACTAATTAATAAAATTGTTTGCTGCTTGCATCATTTTATAGCCACAAAGTGTGAGGGCAATTTCGTCTTTTCAGGCCTTCATCCAATCATACTTCCAGATCTAAGGGTATTTTGGTCATTTAGCACTAAAGCTAATCATCAGCTGTATCCTCGTACATGCCAGCTTTCATTATACTCGATCCACCAATCTAATAGTGCCATGTGTCCCTCTAGATCATTATGTGTTGGCTCGGGTATCCCGAGCCAACCTTCGAACCTCCCGAGCCTCCAACCGAACCTAAACCCCGTACCCGAACCTCTTACCTCATACTGAACCTGGAACCTGTATCACAATGATTAGCAGGCCATGTGTCACCACATGAGTGGTGCCACATGTCACCAGACCAATGGTGGTCAACGGTGCGGTCAACGATGGCCCTTGACGGTCAACGGAGCCGGACCACTGGTGGGGTCTGGGTGCCACGTGTCAGCCACGTGTGTCCACGTGTCTTGCCACGTAGTTGAGGAGTTAATAGCAAGATTGGCAACAACAGGGCTCGAACTTGTGACCTTTGGGTCACAAACTCAAACACACTCACTTTACCAACTGAGCTAACCTCGAATAGCATAATACATGGGGAATTATATTCCTTTTATGCTATTTATGGCCAATATCAGATTTATATTATATAAAAGGTTCAATTAAGGTGTAAAAGGTTCAAATTGGAGTGGTTCAAATATAAAAGGCCGATACCGTTGGACTCGTAATTTTCTGCTCTTTCCAATGGTGTGATCGTAGGATTTTTACGAGCTTATTTGAATCCCGATAAACGTGAAAACGTCATTGAAAGTCACCCGAAAATTACCGTTTTTGCTTCGTTTTCAATCATTTGTACCTGTAAGAGATAAAAACACAATACAACCATATTTGCAAGATAATTACTCATATTTTAGTGTTTTAGTCCGTTTTAATGTGTTTTTCGGGGTACAAAATGATGTGTGTTTAAGAACACATCAAATTCCCCCACACTTAGCCATTGCTGGTCCCACACGCAATGTTTATAATACACGCCCGAAAGAAATAATTTAATCCCTCCTTAACTTATGACACTCACAATCAAACAAGAACAAAAAATGTTCATTAAGAAGGTTCAAAAATTATTTATTTCTAAAGTGCCCCCGTTTTAACCACTTTATTCAATAATAGATAAAAATTAAGATAAAAAAATTAAATAAAATTATTTAAAAGGCTTTAAGAACGGGAGTTCGTTCCTTTATTTTCACAATCCCCAAACTAAGCTTAAAACGAAATCATAGTCAAATATAAGATTAGACGCTAACACAGCTCGTAAATGCTAATTGTTTTTCGCTCTCTTATTCCTAATTTCCTCTAAGGATTTTATTTAGAAAATAAAATGTGAAACGAGATCACTTATTTTATATATATTAAGGCCTTATTACTATAAAGGTAATCGGTTTAAACCATAATTAGTTTGAAATCCTTTCCTAAAGAGACGATATGGTGAGAATAAGGTCCACATTAAGGTTCTAATTTAGCATGATTTAGGGTTATCATTTTTATTTCATCCGAAACAACTCAACTACGAGTCCAGAGACGGAGGCTTTATTTAGATAACCCCAGAGTCGAAATTTGGCTTTATTATTATTATTATTGCAACATTATTAGCCTTCGGTCCTTTAAACAACTGACACATCGGGTGTCCTAACCGACAGAGCCATTAGTCTCATTTATACCTCGGTAATTTCCTCGACCTTTTTGAAGACAGACACATCGGGCGTCCTAACCGACAGAGCCAGTAAGCTTTTATCAGTCTCGGATTATTATTATTATTATTACTTCTACTCTTTAAACGACTGCAACATCGGGCGTCCTAACCGACAAGAAACAGTGGTCTTATTTCGGCTTCAGTTTATTACATTATTATTATTATAGCCAAATTTCAAGTCCTATGGTCTTTTAACTACCTAGATAATGGGAGCGAGCCGTCAGGAATCAGTAGCCTATTTCCTCACAACACTGACAAAACCTCGATGTGTACCTTATTTTCACCAGAAGGAATCTCTACGAAGGGATCAAAACTAAGAATCGAAAAACCAAATCAACTTTATTTATTGAAAATTATTATTATTTTTATAGTTTTTAAGCTGATGGGAGTAAAAAGCCACAATTAACCTCTATGAGTTCTAAAGAGATCCAACTACTCCACGCTTAGCATCTATCTTATATTCGACTCTATCATTTTTCGTTCTTTGCAAAATTTTAAAGTCTTGCAAACGCTTAGTCTCGAAAGCTAAGGGAAAAGTTAAAGTACAAAACTTGGTCAAGTCAAAAATCTCCCTAGTTCTAGCCTACAGGCCTTATTATTTCTAACATTTTTATATTTTCTTATCATTAATTTTTTTCATTTTTTATATAAAATTAAGCAAAAATTTGGTTAAAATTTGATTGCGTAAGGCACAAACAGGCACAGGTATGGTCAATTTTGATAGAAATCTCCCCCACACTTAGAATGGAACATTGGCCTCAATGTTCAAAAATATCGGGTTTTACCCCTACACTTAGGAACGAAAAAGGCAAATGCAAAAAATTCCAAGTGTGAAAAGGAAAACAATACATATATGATCAGGATAGAAAATTTCCCTAGATATAAACATGAAGATGATCGAAGACCGAGTGATTAGAGGATTGAAAACAAGAACAGAGTTTTTCATGATCATAGGGAATCCTTCAAGCAAAAACAGGAATCCACAAAACACAACATGGAGAGAAGCACTCCCCCACACTTATTCATTACTACTACTAAACTACTATATTATTACTACTACTACTACGGTAAACATGGGTTGCCTCTCGAGAAGCGCTTGTTTTTTTATGAGTCTCTATCTTGACTCGCCCAAAATTAAATTTTCATTAAAGTAAAAGGGCAGGACGATTTAATCTTTGGTGTGACTCTTTCAAACTTTTGATGCGACGTAAACAACGATAATTCTGGGATCATATACTTCATTTTCGTCTGTTAGCAGGAATATATTTAATGCGAGAAATTTGAGGTAATCCTTAGAAAAGACAAGGCCAAAATTGTATGATAAAGAAAATGGTAGTCTCGGGCCAAGTATTTCGATGAGAACCAAAAATGCCATAACAAAAATGTGAGAATGTAAGGATTGGTTTAGGCATGGTTAAATCAAAATTTATCTTTTCGTACAGAGGTGGGATTTGTGCGGTACTTTGTGGGCTATGATTTTGCACCTCATCTATTATTGTCTCCATTTCGGACTCACACTCTCCTCATTGTGAATACCAAAGATTGGATTGTCTGAATTTAAATTAAATTCATAATCGAAGTCAAATAAAGGATCTGTGATAGTCATTTTGAAAGTTTTGGAAATACAATCAAGAGAATCTAAGGGTTTCTCGGATACCCTTGGTATTGGAACAAGGTCATCAATATCCTCATGAGAATTAAGTTTGATTTCCTTGTCCCCCATTAAAAAGGTATTCGGTGGTTCCCTAATAAGAGGATTGATTTCTGACTTATTTGCCTCTAAAGGTTTATCCTTTAATAAATTTTCAAGAAAAAGGATTTCTCCCTCCGGATCATTATTAAGCTCTAAAGGAGGGAGATCGCTTAGGATTTAATCATTTAATAATCCTTCTAGAAAAAGAATATCTCCCACCGAGTCATAGATGCCATTGTCAATACCCGGTGGTATTGAATCATCTAGAGAAAGAAATGCGTCGGTCTCCTCCAAAATAAGGTACTGTTGGGATTAAAAGCTTCTTGATGCTATTTGGAGTTAATACTGTTCTTGTTAAAGTTAATGCCGCTCAGAAGAATTAATACTGCTGGTAAAGTTCAAGGAAAATATTCTAAGTGGTTAATGCTGTTAGTGAGAAAGTTAATGCTGCTAGTTAAGGAGTTAGTACTGCTGAGTTAGTTAATACTGCTTATGAGATATGTATGAGATATTTTTGTAAAAGATATGTATAAGTTATTTGTTTAGAAGGTTATGATTACTTAGGAATGTATTGTAAGCCGACTATGACTCCTTGGTGTATAAAAGGAGGTCATAGGGCATAGAGTTAAACACACATTCAATATACATTCCTCAATATCTCTAAGTCTAGAAATCGTTTTTGTTATAGCTTCAAGGTTTTGTAACCCTAATACTAGTTAGAGTATTCATATTAATATATTTACGGTTTATTTGTTAATTTGTGTGTTCATTAGAATTACTATTCTATTGCATATTCTTCTTATTGATCAAAGATTAGATTCCGCATAATCTTTGATATATTTTACAAAGTTTCTATCATAGTTGTGTAGGATTTATCTTGCATAACTAAACCTTACACAAGCTAAGTAATTCAAGATCCATTTAAGTGGGATCAACAAGTGGTATCAGAGCTTGTTGCTTTGAGAAAATTTGCTAAGAAGAAACTGCATTTACACACAAGGTCTGTTACAAAGAGATAGATCAAGACTCAACACATATGGTGGCTGCCTTAAAAGTTCCTATGCTCAAACCAGGTGAGTATGAGCTTTGGAGGATGAGGATGGAACAATACATCCAGATGATTGATTATTCTCTATGGGAAGTCATAGAAAATGTTAATGCACCTCCAATAACAAAAGTTGTTGAAGGTGTTGAGACTATAATTTCTCCTACAAATGCTGAAGAAAAGACACAAAGGAGATTATAGTTGAAGGCAAGAAGCACTTTATTGATGGGCATCCTTAATGAACATCAATTGAAGTTTAAATCCATCAAAGATGCCCAATCATTGCTGCAGGCTATTAAGAAAAGGTTTGGAGGGAATGCTGCTACTAAAAAGACTTATAGGAATCTTCTAAAGCAACAGTATGAAAATTTTACTGCATCTAGCTCAGAGGTGTTAGATCAAACCTTTGATAGGCTTCAAAAGCTTATCAGTTAGTTGGAGATTCATGGTGAAAGTACCTCACAAGAATATGTGAATCAGAAGTTCTTAAGAAGTCTGTCACCAGAATGGAACACACATACCATTGTGTGGAGGAACAAGCCTGAGATAGATACATTAAGCTTGGATGATATTTACAACAACCTGAAGATCTATGAACCAGAGGTCAAAGGAACATCAATCTCAAACACAAACACACAAAACGTAGCCTTTGTGTCTTCATACAGCACCAACAGTACAAATGGAGCAGTTTTTACTGCTCATGGTGCGACAACTGCTAGCACTCAAGCTACTATTGTTAACTCAACAACAATTGACAACTTAAGTGATGTTGTCATCTGTGCTTTCTTTGTAAGTCAACCAAACTATCCACAACTTGACAATGAAGACTTGCAACAAATTAATCCTGATGATTTAGAATAGATGGATTTAAGGTGGCAAATGGCTAGGCTAACAATGATGGCAAGGAGATTCTTGAAGAACACTGGAAGGAAGTTTTCTGTGAATGGTACTGAGACCATTAGGTTTGATAAGTCCAAGGTGGAGTGTTATAAAACTGCCACAAAAGGGGACACTTTGCAAGGGAGTGCAGGGATCCAAGAAACAAAGAAAACAGGAAGAGGGAAAACACAAGAAGGGTTGTGCCAGTGGAGACAACTACTTTTAATGCTTAGGTGTCTTGTGATGGTTCTGGTTATGATTGAAGTGATCAAGTAGAAGAAGGTCCAACTAACTTTGCACTCATGGCTTACTCTTCTACAAGTTCTAACTCTAAGGTATCTACTGATTCAAACTATTCATTATCTTGTTTGGAAAATGTTAAAATTCTTAAAGAACAAAATGAACAACTGTTAAAAGACTTAAGGACATCTAAGTTAAATGATATTGCTTATAAAATAGGGTTAGAGTCTGTAGAAGCAAGACTTATAGTTTAGAAGAAAAATGAGTCTGTTTATGAGGAAGATATGAAGGTCTTAAAACATGAGATTCATTTAAGAGAAGTAGCCATTACTGAGCTTAGGAGGAAGTTGAAACTGGCTCAAAAACAAAAAGATGAAATTCAACTAACAGTAGAAAATTTTGAGAATTCATCTAAAAGCTTAAGCAAACTAATAGACTGTCAGATAGTTGATAAGTGCAAAACAGGTTTAGGGTATAATGTTGTTCCACCTCCCTATACAGGAAACTTTATGCCTCCAAAACCTGATTTGTCATTCTCTGGTCTAGAAGAGTTTGTAAATGAGCCTATAGTTAGTGAGCCTACAGTTAAGAAGCCTGTAGTTGAGACTAGTGAAGCTAAGGCTAGTGCAGACAAGCCTAAGGTTGTTAGGAAGAATAATGGTGCTCCAATTATTGAGGATTGGGTGTCTGATAGTGAGGAAGAAGATGTGCCTCAGGCTAAGAAAGAGAAGAAAACAGTTAAGTCTAGTTTTGCTAAAATAGAGTTTGTTAAATCTAAAGAGCAAGTAAAATCTCCTAGGAAAACAACTGTTAAACAAGGTAATCAAAATAGGCTGAACACACATAGTCCTAGAGGAAACCAAAGAAACTGGAATAACATGATGTCTCAAAGATTAGGAAGTAATTTTGAGATGATTAACAAAGCTTGCTATGTGTGTGGAAGTTTTGATCACCTGCAGTATGATTGTGATAACCATCAGAGACAGTTTAATAATAAAAAGATGGTAAAACCAGTGTGGAACTATACTCAAAGGGTGAATCACCAAATTTTTTTCTAGAATTATCAACTCTCAGTCCTAAAAGGGACATCGGGTTTTTTTTTCCAAAAGCAATATAATAGGGTCAGGCCTAGTATCACTTATATGCTAGAATTGTTAATATGCTCATCCCAACAACAGTGGACTTGTGCAAGGTCCAACTGACAAATGTTTTTAATCTAATTGACATTCAATGTTAGAAGTTCTCTTTTAACAACAAAAACGCAAATTAAAAAACAGTAAATCTTTTAATAAGAGAGGTTAATACTTTTAGTGATAGAGTGTTATATACTGTAGGCCACAATAAGCGTAGTTAATGCTTGATAGGAACATAAGCAGTACTTAATGCTGTTAAGGGAAACCAAGTTAATGCTGTTAAGGCCTTAGTTGTTAGGTTTGGGAAACTATAGACTAAAAGTAATTAGACCAATGTTTCTAACCAACCAAGTGCATCAACCCCCCCCCCCCCCACCCCCTATTCTGAAAAGGTTTGATTCATCATTGATGCACAGGCTGAATCCAAGTCAGTGATTGCTTGGGTCCCCAAGAGACTGATTTTACTTACCATATTGCAAGCCAATCCACAAAAAGATTTACTCATTGAACAGGAGTGAGTGACTGTGGAATGCTCAAGCACATGATAAGGAACATTTTGGGCCATATTCTTACTGACTTTAATGAAATGATGGAGGATATGTTGCATTTAGAGGTAACCCCAAAGGATGGGAAAATCAAAGCACAGGTTATCAAAATTGATAATTTAGATTTAGAGATTGTGTATTTTTGTAGAGAATTACTGGTTAACCTCTTTAGCTGTCTCCTTATGTGTGCAAAAAGAATAGTGTTCTCTTTAATGACATTGATGTAATTATTTTATCGCCTCAAAGTTTAAGTTAACTGATGGAAGTTATGTTTTACTTAAAGTTACTTAGAAAGAACAATATGTATAAGTGTTGATTTCAGAATATTGTTCCTAAGGGGTCTTAAACTTATCTCTTGAAAAAGCCACATCTGATTGATCTAAAATTTGGCATAGATGGCTTGGATACTTAAATTTCAATAAACTATGTATATAAATTGTTAAGGGTAAATTTGTAAGAGGTTTACCTTCAAAATTTTTTGAAATTAATCTAACCTGTGTGCTTTGGCAAAAGGGGAAGAAACATAGTGTCTTTTTGTAGTCAAAAATAGTAAGTTCAATTGTGAGCCTCCTTTTACATATTGCACATAGATTTGTTTGGTCCAACATTTGTAAAAAGCTTAATGAAAAAGATGTATTGCCTAGTTGTCATAGATGATTACAATAGGTTTAGTTAGGTTTTCTTTCTAGCTACTAAGGATGAGACTAGTGGCATTATTAAGTCCTTTATAACTAGAGTAGGAAATCTAATAGATCAAAGGGGTTCAAGGTAATTAGGTCGTGACAATGGAATTGAGTTCAAGAATAAGGAGAGAATCAGTTTTGTAAAAGAAAAGGTTGTAAGGAGAGAATGTGTGTAGCTAGAACTCCTCAACAAAATGGAGTAGCTGAGAGGAAAAATAGAACACTAATTGAGGCTGCTAGGACAATGCTAGCTGATTCTAAGCTACCTACTACTTTTTGGGCTGAAGCAGTTAATACTACTTGCTATGTTCAAAATAGGGTATTAGTAAATTTGCCTCATATCATGACCCCTTATGAACTTTTTTGGTAGAAAACTAGCTTTAGGCTTTATGAGACCATTTGGGTATCCTGTTACAATTCTTCGTATAATTAAGCGTATTCGATTAAAAAAAACAGATAACGAAAATAACCTGATATAAACGAATCAAAGAAACAGTTGATAGATCGATCAAGTGGAAAAAAATAGAGCGATCGATAGAAGGAAACGATCGATGGAAAATAGCAGTTATAGAAAGAGAAAGTAGAAGATACGAAGGAAACGAATCAATACACACTCGTCTGTGTGTTGAATGAGACAAAAGTAAAAAAGAAAAGGATTATATACTCGATGCGAAATGACCAAAATATCCCTGCAGTGTAAAATCATAGATATAATCTACATCGTTAGATGATATGTAGATGGAAGGTGGCGATAAGTCCCCTGGTATCCTAGTAATGTTTGGTATCCAAATGAACTTAAATCAAATACTTAACTTTAATAATGATTAAAAATAATTTTAAATTTTTTTATATTATTTGATAGTAACAAGTTTTTAGAGAAACACGCTTCTAGGGCTGTAAACGAACAGGACGAACACGAACGAAACCTTGTTCATATTCGTTCATTTAATTTTAACCGGACAAATAAACGAACACGAACACTTAAACGGACGAATTTTCTTGTTCATGTTCGTTTATTAAAAAAATGAGTTGTTCATGTTCGTTGATGTTCATTCATTAAGAAACTAAACAAACATAAACGACCAAAGATAAATGAATGTAGGAAAAAACATAAAATATTATCAAATTATACATAATATTATGTTTTATCAGTGTTGTTTTATTTAAACATACCAGATTTAAAAGTATACAATTAAAAGGATATGATATACAAACATGAACATATAAATGAACATAAGCGAACGTTAATAAACGCCTAATCGGACGTTCACGAACATAAATGAATGAACATGACTTGTGTTCATGTTCGTTCATTTAACTAAATGAACGTAAAATTATTAGTCGATATAGTTATGTCATCTATTAGTCATTAATTATTGATTATATTTAGTTGATATTTTAGGAAGATTATCAAATCATTAGGTGTATGATTAGGATTCATATCAATCCTGTGATAGGATAAGCTTTACATTAATTGTGATAGGATAAGCTTTATGTTAATTGTCATGGGCTCAAGCATGTACTATATATATTATTTGTATTTGAAGGAAATAAACAGGAAAACATTTATCCTCCAATATGGTTACTAGGGCAAAACTGATCCTCTCTTAACTTCTCTCTAAATAGTCCACCCTCACCCTAAAATCTCTGTATTTCTCTGATCTGATATAATGTTCACATGTACTCTGGCCCAATACGTAGCTCACAAGACTAATGTTGCTCAATAGTTTACACCAAAAATGCATTACAGATTGCCGCATCCCAATCAAGGTATACCCAGTCCCGCTCCGGCTATTTATTCATCAAAGCCTACTACTCTACCAAGTGCGTTTAGCATTATGACGCCACAAGACCTGACTTGGCACATAGATACAGGTGCCTCTTCTCATTTAAATTTTAATGCAAGTAATTTAAGTACTATTTTTTATAAACGCCTATTTCCATCTGTTCATGTTGGTGACGGCAAGTCTATTCCCATCACCAACACCGGCCATAGCATTATTCCTTCTCATCATCGCCCACTTCATCTTCATAATGTTCTTGTAACCCCCAATATAATTAAAAATCTCATTTATGTTCGTCAGTTCACACCTTCCTCCTTTCTAAACACCCTCACATCAGCCCCTATACCTCCCACCACAACTCACGAAACAACTCAGCCTAACAATACGACCATCCCTAATGCGGAACCCAACACCTCATACGCCCCAACACCCTAAGGCCCAACTCCTACTGAACCTCAGTCCACCCTCCCAACTTCGATAGCCCACAACCACGCCAACGACCCATCAAACCAGTCCACTACCACCACCAATTTTCGATCTTCCAAATCCCCAGCCAAACATCGAACCTATACACGAACCTCCTCGTACTCATCCCATGATCACTCGGTCGCAATCAGGCATTGTCAAACCTATCGATCGCTTGTCTCTACATACTTCTTCTATTTCTCATATCCCTAAAATTTTGTCTCACGCCTTAAAAGACCCAAACTAGCGTAATACTATGTATGATGACTATAATGCGTTGGTTAAAAATGGCACTTGGTTACTTGTACCAAGGCCTACAGGTGTTAATATGGTTCGCTCCATGTGGTTGTTTAAGCATAAGTTTCATGCTGACGGGACTTTGAGCTGCTATAAGGCTCGTTTAGTTGCTAACGGTAGTAGTCAGCAACTAGGTGTTGATTTTGATGAGACGTTTAGTCCGGTCATTAAACCGGCCACCGTTCGCATGGTCTTTAGCCTTGTCGTGTCTCGTAAGTGGCTCATACACCAACTTGATGTTAAAAATGTTTTTCTTAACGGTGACTTATCTAAGACTGTGTACATGCATCAGCCTTCTGGTTTTGTTGACAATCGGTATCCTCATCATGTTTGTCTTTTACAGATATCTTTATATGGACTGAAACAAGCACCCCGTGCTTGGTTTTAGCGATTTATGGGTTATGCCACACGAGCTGGATTTTATCATAGTCATTGTGATTCCTCATTGTTTATCTATAGACAGGGCTCTTAGGTTGCTTACTTACTTATTTATGTGGATGACATCATTCTCACAACTTCCTTGTTAGGATTAAAAGACTTCTTGATGATCTTAGAGTTACTGCTGCTAAGGTTTATGTAACTTATGCTAAGCATAAATTAGTGTTGTTAGTAATCTTAAGGAAAAATATGTTAATTAGTTAGTACTGCTAGTGTAACTTAGTTACTACTGCTAGTGCAACTTGGTACTGCTAGTGTAACTTAGTACTGCTAGTATATATTAATACTGCTAGTTACTACTGCTAGTATATGTTAGTACTGCTAGAGTAAAGTTAGTACTGCTAGAAAAGATTGAAGAAAATATTCTAAGTAGTTATGACTGCTTGTACACAGTTAATGCTGCTGGTGTATAAGTTACTAATGCTTAATAAGAGTTAATGCTGCTGGTACAAAAGTTACAACTGCTGAAAGATTAAGAATGTTGAAAGAGTTTCTACTGTCAAGGAATGGATAAAGACTACTCAAAGAAAAGATAAATATTGCTTATGGGATATGTATGAGATATTTTTGTAAAAGATACGTATAAGTTATTTTTTTAGATGATCATGATAACTTAGGAAAATATTGTAATCCTATTAGGACTCCTTGGTGTATAAAAGGAGGTCCTAGGGCATAAAGTTCTATGTATAAAAAATGAGTCATTCATAAAGTTGTTCATAGCTTCAAGGTTTTGTAATCTTAATACTAGTTAGAGTATTCGTATTAATATATTGAAGCTTTTGTTTGTTAATCTGTGTGCTCATTAGAATTACTGTTTCATTGAAGAATTCTTCTTATATTAAAGATTAGATTCCGCATAATCTTTAGTATTATCAAACAAAGTTTCTATCATAAGTTGTGTAGGATTTATCTTGCATAACTAAACCTTACACAAGCTAAGGAATTCAAGATCAATTGAAGTGGGATCAATAAGTGGTATCAAAGCTTGTTGCTTTGAGAAACTTTGCTAAGAAGACATGGATCAAGACTCAGTACATATGGTGGCTGCATCAAAAGTGCCTATGCTCAAACCAGTTGAGTATGAGCTTTGGAGGATGAGGATGGAACAGTACATCCAGATGGTTGATTATTCTCTATAGGAAGTCATAGAGAATGGTAATGCACCTCTAATAACAAAACTTGTTAAAGGTGTTGAGACTATAATTTCTCCTTTAACTGTTGAAGAAAAGGCACAAAAGAGGTTAGAGCTGAAGGCAAGAAGCACTTTATTGATGGGCATCCCTAATGAACATTAATTGAAGTTTAACTCCATCAAAGATGCCAAGTCGCTGCTGCAGGCTATTGAGAAGAGGTTTGGAGGGAATGCTGCTACTAAAAAGACTCAGAGGAATCTTCTAAAGCAGCACTATGAAATTTTTACTGCATCTAGCTTAGAGGTATTAGATCAAACCTTTGATAGGCTTCAAAAGCTTATCAGTTAGTTGGAGATTCATGGTGAAAGTATCTTACAAGAAGATGTGAATCAGAAGTTCTTAAGAAGTCTGTCACCAGAATGGAACACACATACCATTGTGTGGAGAAACAAGCCTGAGATAGATACATTAAGCTTGGATGATCTTTACAACAACATGAAGATCTATGAACCAAAGGTCAAAGGGACATCAAGCTCAAACACAAACACACAAAACGTAGCCTTTATGTCCTCAAACAGCATCAGCAGTACAAATGGAGCAGTAATACTGCTTATGTTGCTACAACTACTAACACTCAAGCTACTGCTGTTAACTCAACAACAATTGATAACTTGAGTGATGCTGTTATCTGTGCTTTCTTTGCAAGTCAACCAAACAGTCTATAACTTGACAATGAGGACATGTAACAAATTAATCTTGATGATTTAGAAGAGATAGACTTGAGGTGGCAGATGGCTATGCTAACAATGAGGGCAAAGAGATTCTTGAAGAACACTGGAAGAAAGCTTACTGTGAATGGTATTGAAACCATTGGGTTTGATAAGTTTAAGGTAGAGTGTTACAACTGCCATAAAAGGGGACACTTTGCAAGGGAGTGCAGGGCTCCAAGGAACCATGAAAACAAAAATAGGGAGAACACAAGAAGAGTTGTGCCAGTGAAGACAACTACTTCCAATGCTTTGATCTCATGTGATGGTCTTGGTGATTATGATTGGAGTGATCAAGCATAAGAAGGTCCAACTAACTTTGCACTCATGGCTTACTCTTATACAATTTCTAACTCTGAGGTATCTACTTATTCAAACTGTTCATCATCTTGTTTGGAAAATGTTAAAATTCTTAAAGAACAAAATGAACAACTGTTAAAAGACTTAAGGACATCTAAGATAAATGTTATTACTTATAAAACAGGTTTAGAGTATGTAGAAGCAAGACTTCTAGTTTATAAGAAAAATAAGCCTGTTTATGAAGAAGATATCAAGCTCTTAAAATGTGAGATTTATTTAAAAGAAGTAGCCATTACAGAGCTTAGGAGGACGTTGGAACTGGCTCAAAACAAAAAGATGAAATTCAGCTAACAGCAGAAAATTTTGAGAATTCATCTAAAAACTTAAGCAAACTACTAGACTGTCAGATAGTTGATAAGTGCAAAACAGGTTTAGGGTATAATGATGTTCCACCTCCCTATACATGAAACTTTATGCCTAAAAAACCTAATTTGTTATTCTCTGGTCTAGAAGAGTTTGTGAATGAGCCTATAGTTAGTGAAACTACAATTAAGAAGCCTGTAGTTGAGACTAGTGAAGCTAAGGCTAGTACAGACAAGCCTAAGGCAGTTAAGAAGAATAATGGTGCTCCAATTATTGAGGATTGGGTGTCTGATAGTAAGGAAGAAGATATGCCTCAGGCTAAGATTCAAAAGAAAACAATTAAACCTAGTTTTGCTAAAATAGAGTTTGTTAAATCTAAAGAGCAAGTAAAAACTCCTTGGAAAACAACTGTTAAACAAGGTAATCAAAATAGTCAGAACACACATATCCTAGTGGAAACCAAATAAACTAGAATTATATGATGTCTCAAAGATTAGGGAGTAATTTTAAGATGATTAACAAAGCTTGCTATGTGTGTGGAAGTTTTGATCACCTGCAGTATGATTGTAATAACCATCAGAGACAGTTTAATAATAAAAAGATTGTAAAACCAGTGTGGAACTATACTCAAAGGGTGAATCACCAGAATTTTTCTAGAATGACTCACCCCAGTCCTAAAAGGAACATGGTTCGAAAAGCAGTATTAATGAGGTCTGGTCTAGTATCATTTACTACTGCTAAACCAGTTAATACTGCTCAACCAAGATCAATAGTGAATAGTGCAAGACCAATGGCAAATGTTTTTAATAAATCACATTCAACTGTTAGAAGACCCATTAACAACAAAACAACAACTAAAAATAGTAATTTTACTCAGACGGTTAATACTGTTATGTTAGTGGAAAGAATGTTAATACTGCTAGGCCAAAAGCAGTAGTTAATATTGCTAAGCCAAAAGCAGTACTTAATGCTGTTAAGGGAAACTAAGTTAATGTTGTTAAGGCCTCAGCTTGTTAGGTTTGGAAACCAAAGACTAAAGTTTTAGACCATGTTTCTAAACACAACAGTGCATCAATGAAATTTAAAAGATTTGATTATATTGATGCACAAGGCAGATCCAAGTCAGTGATGGCTTGGGTCCCCAAAAGAGACTGATTTTCTTACCACATGTGCAGGGCAATCCATAAATGGATTTACAGGACCAAGGAGTGATTGACAGTGGATGCTCAAGACACATGACAGGGAACATGTCCTATCTTACTAACTTTGAAGAAATTGATGGAGGATATGTTGCCTTTGGAGGTAACCCCAAAGGAGGGAAAATCACAGGCAGAGGTACAATCAAAACTGGTAATTTAGATTTTGAGAATGTGTATTTTGTAAGAGAGTTACAGTTTAACCTCTTTAGTGTCTCACAAATGTGTGACAAAAAGAATAGTGTTCTCTTTAATGACACTGAATGTATTGTTTTGTCTCCAAACTTTAAATTAACTGATGAAAATTATGTTTTACTTAAAGTTCCTAGAAAGAACAATATGTATAGTGTTGATTTAAAGAATATTGTTCCTAAAGGATGTCTGACTTGTCTCTTTGAAAAATCCACATCTGATGAATCTAAACTTTGGCATAGAAGGCTTGGACACATAAATTTCAAAACTATAAATAAACTGGTGTATCACTGTCTGTGGTGTCATCGTCCGATGATAAAAATGGTGAGATAGCTGGTAATGGTGGTATATGGTCTGATGATGGATCCTCAGATGGATCAGACTCTGAATCAGATACAGGTGAGTAATCAGGAGAAGCTGGTGTATAGTCTAGGGATGGTGGTATAGTAGGTGCTATGATAGGTGTCTCTGTGGGTATCACTGGTGTGTCAGTCTGAGTAGCAGGTGGAGTAATCACTGGTGTGGTGTCAGGAATAGTAGTAGGGATAGTACCGAACAAGATCACTCGTCCAGCAGGTGTCCCCACGCTGTCCTCTGATGAATCTGAAGAAATCAAGATAACTGAAATAGCCATAACCTGCACAAGCAAAGTTCATATAAATCATCTTTATATCAACCATGCATGATGCAAAAATATGAATGGGTGAATGGGTAACTGGATGAATGCAAAATGAATGAATGAATGAGTCATCGAGCACGTCATGATAGGATGAAATAAGAAACACTTAGAAATATTAGGTATACTTAGTATTTAATACGTATGTATTATTTACGTAGCACTTAGTTATGTATACGTACTATGTAAGGTCACGTAAGGCACATAATCACGTAGGATCACATACTGGTTATAGTCCAGATAGAACTCCTTAACAAAATAGAGTAGCTGAGAGAAAAAATAGAACACTAATTGAGGTTGCTAGGACAATGCTAGCTGATTCTAAGCTACCTACTACTTTTTGGGCTGAAGTAGTTAATACTGATTGCTATGTCCAAAATAGGGTATTAGTAACTAAGCCTCATAACAAGACACCTTATGAACTTTTTCTTGGTAGAAAACCAGCTTTAGGCTTTATGAGACCATTTAGGAGTCTTGTTACAATTCTCAATACCATAGATCACTTAGGCAAGTTTGATGATAAGACTGATGAAGGATTCTTTGTTTGGTATTTAATTAATAGTAAAGCATTTAGAGTCTTCAACAATAGAACAATGATAGTTGAAGAGAACCTGCATGTCTAATTTAGTAAGAATACACCTAATATTGTAGGAAGTGGACCAAATTGGCTTTTTGATATTGATGCACTAAAAAAGTCAATGAATTATAAGCCAGTTATTGCAGGAAATCAGTCTAATGGTAATGCAGGTACAAAAGCATGTTATGATGCAGGTAAAGCTAGAATGGAGACAGTACCTGGCAAAGATTACATTCTGCTACCATTATGGCCTGCTGATCTACCATTCTCTCAAAATTCAAAGAGTTCTCCTGATGCTGGATTTAAACCTTCAGGAGATAATGAAAAAAAAGGGTACTGAAGAACCAGGAGAAGAAGGTGGTGATTCAAGTAATGATCAAGAGAAAGAGGATAATGTTACCAACACTAACAATGTTAATACTGCTAGTGATGGAAACATCACTAACAATGTTAATGCTGTTAGTTCAACTATTAATGCTGCTGGCATAGAAGTTAATGATGTTGGTGCAAAAACAAGCATTGAACTTCCCAATGATCCAAATATGCCTGAATTGGAAGATATTGTTTAATTAGATGATCATGAAGATGTTGGTGCAGAGGCTGACATGAACAATTTGAATACATTTATGCATGTCAGTCCTATTCCAACTACAAGAATCCATAAAGATCATCCAGTTGAATAAACTATTAGAGACTTGAATTCAGCACCTCAAACAAGAAGAATGACAAAGGATTTGGAAGAACATGGTTTGTTTAGTTCTGTTCAGCAAAGAACAAACTATAAAGACTTTCAAAATTGCTTGTTTGCTTGCTTTTTATCACAAGAAGAACCCAAAAAGGTAATTCATGCATTAAAGGAACCAAGCTGGATAGAGGCTATGCAGGAAGAGCTTCTACAATTCAAGCTACAAGAAGTTTGGACCCTGGCGGATTTACCAAATGGCAAAAGGCCCATAGGAACTAAATAGGTTTACAGGAACAAGAAGGATGAAAGAGGCATTGTGATAAAGAACAAAGCAAGATTGGTTGCTCAAGGGTACACACAAGAAGAAGGGATTGACTATGATGAAGTCTTTGCCTATGTTCCCAGAATTGAAGCAATTAGGCTATTCTTAGCCTATGCCGCATATAAAGACTTTGTGGTGTACCAGATGGATGTCAAGAGTGCTTTTCTTTATGGTAAGATTAAAGAGGAAGTCTATGTTTGTCAACCACCAGGATTTGAAGATCCAAACTTTCCTGACAGGGTATACAAAGTAGAAAAGGCACTTTATGGACTGCATCAAGCTCTGAGAGCTTGGTATGAAACCTTGTCAACTTATTTGTTGGACAATCGGTTTCAGAGAGGAAAAATAGATAAGACTTTATTTATCAGAAGGGACAAAGGTGATATTCTGTTAGTTCAAGTATATGAAGATGATATCATTTTTAGCTCTACAAAGAAGTCATTATGCACCCAGTTTGAGAAGATGATGCATAAGAAGTTTCAAATGAGTTCTATGGGTGAACTCATATTTTTCTTAGGAATGTAAGTAAAGCAAAAGGAGGATGGGATTTTTATCAGTCAAGACAAGTATGTGACTGAGATTTTAAAGAAATTTGGTTTTACTGAAGTCAAGACAGCAAGCACACCTATGGAAACTCAAAAGCCTTTGCTCAAGGATAAAGATGGTGAAGAAGTGGATGTTCATTTACATAGATTAATGATTGGTTCATTAATGTATCTTACTTCTTCAAGACCTGATATTATGTTTGCAGTGTCTGTCTGTGCAAGATACCAAGTCAACCCAAAAGTGTCACATCTTCATGCTGTGAAAAGAATTTTAAGGTACTTAAAATGTCAACCTAAATTAGGCCTTTGGTATCCAAAAGATTCACCTTTTGATTTGGTTGCATACACTGATAGTGATTATGCTGGAGCAAGCTTGGATAGGAAGTCCACAACAAGAGGTTGTTAATTCCTTGGGTGTAGATTGATTTCATGGCAGTGCAAGAAGCAGACCGTAGTTGCTAATTCCACAACAGAGGATGAATATGTAGCTGCTTCAAGTTACTGTGGCCAAGTGCTTTGGATTCGAAATCAATTGCTTAATTATGGGTATAACTTTATGCATACAAAGATCTATATTGATAATGAGAGTACTATATGCATAGTTAAGAACCCTGTTTTTCATTCAAAAACAAAGCACATTGAGATTAGACATCACTTTATCAAAGATTCCAATGAAAAGAAGCTAATTCAAATGATCAAGATTCATACTGACAAGAATGTTGCAGATTTGCTTACAAAAGCATTTGATGTAAGTAGATTTCAATATATGATTGTTGGTATTGGAATGCTCAATGTTTAAAGTCTTGATTATGAAAATGGTAGACATAGTGATTTAGTGAGAAAAAGAATTGAGAGAATTTGTAAGTTGAAAAACAGAAAGAGAGATGTGTGATAAAAATAGACAGGGTGATTTGGTGAGTAAAAGAATTGAGAGAATTTGTGAGCTAAAAAACAAAAGGAGAGTTGAATATAGTAAAAACAGACAGAGAGAATTATGAGCTAAAAGAATTAAAAGAAAGCAAAAACAAACAAAGAGAATTGTGAGCTAAAAGAATTGAGAGAAATCAAAAACAGATAGAGAATTTTTATAAGTCAAAAACTTAATTTGATGATGGAAAAGCTGTTTGGAATGGAATTAGAGTTAATACTGGTAACTCAAAGTTAATGCTGCCAGGCATAACTTACTACTGCTGGGCGAAGTTAATGCTGCTAGGCTTAAACTTACTACTGCTGTTATAAGTTAATGTTGCTAGGCTTAAACTTACTACTGTTGTTATAAGTTAATGCTGCTAGGCTTAAACTTACTACTATTGTTATAAGTTAATGCTGCTAGGCATAAACTTATAACTGCTGGTTAACGTTAATGCTGTTGAGGGTATATTCATAAATACTTAAGTTAAGTACATTTTTAATCCTTGTGGTTTGGTGCGTTTTTTACTTTTGGTCCAAAAGACATAGTTTCGTTCCACTTTTAGTCCAAATTTACGGAATTGGACTAAAAGTGGAATGAAACTATGTTTTTGGACCAAAACCAAACCTTTTTTGAATTTTGGACCAAACGTGAAAATGCACCAAACTACAAGGACCAAAAATGTACTTAACCCAACACAATGACGACCCTACAATTTGCTGATACTCATAATTTAGTCGCATTTTTTGCTAAACCCGCTAAAAGTGAGGGGTTTGAACAAATTGTTGATTTTTTGAATGCTAGTTCTATAAGATATGCTTTAACCGTTAATCCCACTATAAATACTTCATGTATCGAACAATTTTGGTCCACTGTCAAGGTGAAAACAGTCAATAGGGAACAACAGTTACAAGCCCTAGTGGATGGAAAAAAGATCATCATAACTGAAGCAAATGTAAGAAGAGATCTTTAACTGGAAGATGCTGATGGTGTTGATTGTCTGCCAAATGCTACAATTTTTGAACAACTTACACTTATGGGGTATGAAAAACTTTTATAGAATCTTACTTTCTATAAGGCATTCTTCTCTCCCCAATGGAAATTCCTTATTCATACCATTTTGCAATGCCTAAGTGCTAAGACTACTGCATGGAACGAATTTAGTAGCACCATGGCCTCTGCAATTATCTATTTCACCACAAACCAAAAGTTTAACTTTTCTAAGTATATTTTTGAAAGCATGGTGAAGAACTTGGATAATGCTGTTATATTCTTGATGTATCCAAGGTTTGTACAAGTATTTTTGAATAATCAACTAGAAGGGATGGCAACTCACAACAAGATTTATATTGCACCCTCACACACAAAGAATATTTTTGCTAACATGAGAAGGCAAGGAAAAGACTTTTCTGGAAAGGAAACACCCTTATTTCCAACCATGGTGGTACAAGCTCAAAAAGAAATGGGTAAAGGTTCAGCAATGCCAACTGATCCCCAACACACACCGATCATTACTCAACCATTATCATCTCAACCCCAAAGGAAACAAAAATCAAGAAGGCCTAAGGAGAAGGACATTGAGATTCCTCAGTCTAGTGTTCCTAGTGATCCTACAAATGTAACGGATGAGGCTGTCAATGAGGAGCCTAGTATGCAACTTAAGGAATTAATGGATTTTTATACCAAATTACAACAAAGAGTGCTTGACGTGGAGAACACAAAGACTGCTCAAGCTCAGGAGATTACAAGTTTAAAGAAGAGAGTCAAGAAGTTAGAGAAGAAAAAAGGGTCAAGAACTCACAAGCTTAGAAGATTATACAAGGTTGGTAGATCTGCAAGAGTAGTTTCCTCTGATGAAGCTAGTTTAGGTGATCAGGAGGATGCATCCAAACAGGGGAGGAAAATTAATGATATTGATGCTGATGAAGACATCACTTTGGAGAATATTCATGATGCTAAAATGTTTAATGTAAATTATTTACATGGTGATGAGGTGTTTGTTGAAAAAGAAGTTCCTGTTGAAGAAGTAGTTAGTGCTGCTGAAGAAACAGTTAATGCTGCTACAATAACTGAAGATGAATTAACTTTGGCTCAAGCACTGGCATAATTGAAAAGTGTAAAACCTAAGGTTACTACTGCTATAAGAGCAACTATTAAAGGAGTTATTCTTCAAGAGCCAAGTGAATCAATACCAACAACAACAACAACAACAGCAACAATTCCTTCAAAGGACAAGGGTAAAGGTATAATGGTTGAAGAACCTTTGAAGATGAAAAAGAAAGATCAAATCAGCTTTAATGAACAAGAAGCTATAAGATTACAAGCTAAATTTGATAAGGAAGTGAGGCTTGCAAGGGAAAAAGATAAAGCCAATGTAGCCTTGATTGAAGAATGGAATGACATTCAAGCTAAGATTGACACTGATTATGAATTGGTTCAAAGACTCCAAGCAGGGGAGAAAGAAGAGTTGACTATTAATGAGAAGGCTACACTGTTTCAACAATTCTTAGAGAAAATAAGAAAGCACTTTACAGCTAAGAGAGCAGAAGAAAAAAGAAATAGACCACCTATAAGAGCTCAACAAAGGAGTATCATGTGTACTTACTTGAAGAATATGGCAGGATTGAAGCCTAAAGACTTGAAGAGTAAGTCCTTTGCAAATATTCAAGAATTGTTTGACAAAGCTTTCAAGAGGGTGAACACCTTTGTTGACTTTAGAACAGAGTTGGTAGAAGGCACTAAAATAGAAGAAAGTTCCAAGAAAGCAGATGTAATGGAAGAAAGCAGTTCAAAAAGAGCAGGAGATGAGCCAAAACAAGAGAATGCAAAGAAGCAGAAGGTGGATGAGGATCAGGAAGCAGCTAAGATGAAAGAGCTCATGAAAATTGTTCCTGATGAAAAGTAAGTAGCAGTTGATGCTATACCTTTAGCTACTAAGCCTCCAAGCATTGTTGACAGGAAGATTGTTAAAGAAGGAAAGATCAGCTATTTTCAAATTATAAGAGCTGATGGAAGTTCAAAGAGGTACTCAGCCTTTATTCAGATGCTTAAAAGCTTTGATAGGGAAGATTTGGAAACTTTATGGAAAATGGTTAAAGCTAAGCATGGGTATACCAGGCTAGAAGAGGGCTGTGAGAGAGTGTTATGAGGTGATCTAAAGACAATGTTTGAACATCATGTAAAAGATGCAGTGTGGAGGAATCTACGAGAAAGCAAAGTGTTGGTTTGGAAGCTATTTGATTCTTGTGGAGTACACTTTATGAGGTTTCAAAATCTACATGTCTTTATGTTGGTAGAGAAGAGGTATCCCCTTACATCTGCTATAATCACATATATGCTGAATAAGAAGCTACAAGCTGATCATTGAAATGAAATATGTTATCAGCTTCTTAAGCTCATCACAAAGCAACTCAAGAATCAATGAAGTGTTTGGAAGCATCCTCCTGGTGATTAGTGAAGCTTTTAATGAAGAAACTTGATGATTTTAAAGATAAATATCAAGTTTAGGGGAGGATTGTTGGGATTAAAAGACTTCTTGATGATCTTAGAGTTACTGCTGCTAAGGTTTATGTTACTACTGTTAGCATAAAGTTAGTGTTGTTCATTAACTTTAATGAAAAATATGCTAAGTAGTTAGTACTGCGAGTGCAACTTAGTACTGCTAGTATAACTTAGTATTTCTAGTGTATATTAATATTGCTAGTTACTACTGCTAGTATATGTTAGTACTGCTAGAGTAAAGTTAGTACTGCTAGATAAGATTGAAGAAAATATTCTAAGTAGTTACTACCGCTTGTACACAGTTAATGCTGCTGGTGTATAAGTTACTACTGCTAATGTTTAAAGTTAATGCTGCTGGTACAAAGTTACAACCGCTGAAAGGATAAAGACTGCTTAGAGAAGATAAAGATTGCTTAAAGATCAAGATTACTTAGTTGATAAGGATTGTTATTTATAAAATAGATCTTTAAGAATATTCTAAGTTTTTGTAATATATTATAAATTGACTAGGACTCCTTGGTGTATAAAAGGAGGTCCTAGGGTATAGAGTTCTATGTATCAAAAACGAGTCATTCATAGAATTATCATAGCTTCAAGGTTTTATAACCCTAATACCAGTTAGAGTATTCATATTAATATATTGAAGCTTTTGTTTGTTAATCTATGTGTTCATTAGAATTACTGTTTCATTGAAGAGTTCTTCTTATATTAAAGATTAGATTTCGCATAATCTTTAGTATTATCAAACAAAGTTTCTATCATAGTTGTGTAGGATTTATCTTGCATAACTAAACCTTACACAAGCTAAGAAATTAAAGATCCATTAAAGTGGGATCAACATGGACCAACATGCTGTTGATAAGAAGTGCGATGAAATTGAGAGGAAAAATCTTCTCATTGAGAATGAGAACCTAATTGCTGAATGCTTGTCCAAAGATGTGTTTTATACTGCAACAAATTATGTGCTTACTGTATCTAGATTTACTGACATGCATGATGCTTACACTGTTGCACAAAAACGTATTGCCAAACTTGAAGCTGAAAATTATAATCTGACACAAAAGATTCAAAAAGATGATCATGATGAGATGATAAAACATTTTTCCAGACTTGAGTTGCAACACTTAATTGCAATTAAATTATCAACATCTTAAGGAACTTTTTGGAAACAAAAAATCAATGACATCTTCGGATGCTCCTGCATTTGAGTCAATTTTTGTAATCGAAAACTAAAAGAACAACTTCAAGGAAGGGGTAATACAATTAGAGAATTGAAAGAGAAAATTTCACGTTTGCAAAAGAAACATAGTGAGGCAGATCTCATTCTTGACTTTAAGGCCTTAGATTCACAGAAGAAAGATTTACATGCAAAAGTCAATGCACTTCACGATCTAAATGAGTGTTTTAAGGTAGAAAACAAAAAAGCTAAGCAGCATTACAAGGAATTGTATGATTCAATCAAGCTAACGCGTGCTAAAACCATTGAAAAGACAACATCTTTGTTAACTAAAATTAAGACCCTAAAGGCTCAGATAAAAGGGAAAACAAAATGCGTCACTATGCCTGATCCCATGAAACCAAAATTCTTGCCCCTGGTATGTATGCTATCAATGTTGAACCGATTCCCCCTCGAAATAGAAACAATAGGGAAGTTCATCTAGAATATCTCAAACATCTTAAGGAAAGTGTAGGAACTCTTTGCGAGATTGTTAAAGAGGCCAGGGTTAAAAAACTATTAGATAGCTCACTTGCATCTACCTGCCTTTACACTAAACACTCTCAGGAATTGCTTGAATATGTGATTGGCACTTGTCCAAAATATTTTAATAAAAGAGATAGAAAGATTGCTACTGCCCCTTTAAATAGAAAAACGCGAGTTACTTTTGTGGAACCAGGTAAAACTTCAACTAATAACTCATAAACACATGTTGAGCAACAGAAACCGAAAAAGACTAATGAACCTATAATTAATTCTACAGGAGTAAAAGATGCCACTGCAGCTAGTGGGTCAAAGCCTAGGAGCAATACAAAGAAAGATAGGACCTTGCCAGCAAAGAGTGACAAGAAGAAAGTAAAAGACCATGCTAGGACTAATAAGTCTAGTGTGAAACAAAAGAATCATGTTGATTCTAGTATTAGCTATAAGTGTACTGTAATTAATTAGAATTCTAATTATGTCTACAAAACTTGTAACAAATGCTTAATGTCCTTTAATCATGATAAATGTGTTGTGAAATCTTTTAATTTTGTTAAGAAACCCCTTGTCAACAAGGTTTGGAGAGTTAAACAGGTTAAGCAAGTCTGGCAGGCAACTAGAAAGTTGTTTACTAATGTCGGATTTCAGTGGCAGCCCACTAGAAGGAAATTCACTTTAGGAGAACAATGCCCTTTAACTAGGTTTACTAAATCCAAAGTGGTGCCTGTCAAACAACCTAAAAACGTTAGTACTAGTGAAATTGTGATAACTGAGAGATTATGTAACACTTCTCAGAAACCATTAACTAGGTACCAACATAAAAACAAACAGGAAAAAGCAATTCCCACTGACACTCTCACTACAACTATCACACAATCAATTGATGATTTTGTGAAACTTTCTGTTTGTGCTAACCAATAGGACCCCAACAGAAATTAGGGATCCAACGTACCAAACTCTCCATATTCGTCTATTTTCAAATGCAGGCCTTACAAATCGTCCTTTGGTATTTGATTCAGGCTACTTAAAACATATGACGGGGAATCGCTCACGGATCATGAATTTTGTGAAAAAGTTCATCAGGACAGTTAGATTCAGGAATGATCATTTTGGTGCGATCATGGGTTACGGAGATTAGGTGATTGGTAACAGTGTCATCTCCAGGGTATACTATGTGGAAGGATTTGGACACAATCTCTTTTCTGTAGGGCAATTTTGTGATTTAGACCTTGAAATTGCATTTAGAAAGCATTCGTGTTATGTTAGAAGTGAAGATGATGTGGACTTACTTTAAGGTTCTTGGGGCTCAAATATATACACTATCTCTGTTGAATACATGATTAAGTCCCCTCTCATCTGCTTATTGTCAAAAGCCTTAAAGAACAAATCATGGTTGTGGCATCGTTGGTTAAACCATTTGAACTTCGGTACCATCAATGATCTTGCTAGAAAAGATTTGGTAAGAGGCTTACCAAGGTTGAAGTTTAAGAAAGACCATCTTTGTTCGGCTTGTCAACTAGGAAAGATCAAGAAATTTACCCACAAACCCAAATCAGAAAACACCATCATGGAAGTTCTACATACCCTTCACATGGATTTATGCAGACCAATACGAGTGCAGAATATTAATGGGAAGAAATATATTTTGGTAATAGTGGATGATTATTCACGATTTACGTGGGTTATGTTTTTGAGATCCAAAGATGAAGCTTCAGAGTTCGTTATCAAATTTATAAAGCAAATATAAGTCGGTCTCAACAAAACTGTCAGATACATCCGAACAGACAATGGCATAGAATTTGTTAATCAAGTTCTGACTGAGTACTATGAAAATTTAGGCATTTTACACCAAAAATCTGTTCCAAGAACTCCTTAGCAGAACGGCGTTGTCGAAAGACAGAATTGGACTCTTGTGGAAGCTGCTCGGACAATGCTGATATTTTCAAAAGCTCCGAGGTTTCTATGGGCAGAAGTTGTTGCCACTGCTTGCTACACCCAAAATAGATCCCTAATTCATACTCGTCATAAGAAAACTCCATATGAGCTTGTGCATGATAAGAAACCTGATCTTAAATTTCTTTGAATTTTTAGTGCTCTTTGTTACCCTACAAATAACAGTGAAGATCTTGGAAAATTAGAAGAAGCAACAGATATTAGGATCATCGTTGGTTATGCTCTTAATAGGAAGGGTTATCGAATCTACATTAAGAGAACCTGATGAATCATGGAAACTATTTATGTGCAATTATATGAGCTGACTGAGCCAATGGCTCCTGTGTACATCCGTACAGGACCCGAGCCTATTTTATTGATGTTAGGAAAAATTAGTTCAGAGCTCATACCAAATCCAATCCCTGCAGCTCCTTATGTACCACCCAACAATAAAGAGTTGGAGATTTTATTTCAACCAATGTTCGATGAGTACTTTGAAACCCCTAGTGTTGAACAACCGGTACCTCCTGCTCCAGCAGTTCATGTTCTAGTTATTTCAGCCGGTACACCTTCATCTATGACAATAGATCAAGATGCACCTTCAACAAATCATTCACCGTCATCTTTGTAAGTGCAACCTCCTATCTCACTTTAAGGTGTTGCAATTGACCGTATTATTGATGACAACCCTTTTGCTCAAGCTGATGACGATCCCTTTGAAAACGTATTTGCTCCAAAACTGAGTTCTACTGAGTCATCATCAGGGGATGTTAGTGCACCTGAATCCAACCAATTAATTCAACCATATGATCACCTTCGAAAAATGGTCAAAGGATCACCCAATAGAGAATATAATTGGTAATCCCTCTCATCCGGTATCCACCAGGAAACATTTAGCCACCGATGCTTTATGGTGCTTCTACAATTTTGTACTGTCAAAAGTCAAACCCAAAAATTTCGAGTCTGCCAGGACCGAAGATTACTGGTTTGAATCTATACAAGAAGAAATTCACGAGTTTGATCGACTTCAAGTATGGGAATTAGTGCCACGACCAGACTGTGTCATGATAATCGCTCTCAAGTGGATTTATAAAGCTTGATAAGTATGGTGATGTTCTGAAGAACAAGACACGATTAGTAGCTAAAGGATATCGACAAGAGGAGGGGATTGACTTCGAAGAATCATTTGCACCGGTTGCACGAATCAACGCTATCAGAATATTCATTGCAGACGCCACCAACAAAAACATTACCATCTACCATATAGATGTCAAGACGGCAATTCTGAATGGCGAGCTGCAAGAAGAAGTCTACGTCAGTCAACCAGAGGGTTTTGTAGATCCAGATCATTCTACTCACGTCTATCGTCTAAAGAAGGCTCTGTACGGCTTAAAGTAGGCACCAACGGCGTGGTATAACACCTTATCAAGGTGTCTTCTGGATAAGAAGTTCTCCAAAGGTGTCATTGATCCTACCTTATTCACTAGGAAAACAGGCAAACATATTCTTCTCGTTTAAATATACGTAGATGGTATCATATTTGCCTCAACTAATCCTAAAGACTGTGACCTATTTTCAAATGAGATGAGTTCAAAATTTCATATGTCCATGATGGGACAAATGTTATTTTTCTTAGGATTACAAGTTTCTCAAAGTCCCAGAGGCATCTTCATTAATAAATCTAAATATGCTCAAGAAATTTTAATAAAATATGGAAAGGATACTGTTATCCCATAAACTTAACCCATATCACAATAATAATCCATACCAATAAGCAATAAGCTAGAAAAGGAGAAAGGAAAAATGGAAGATTTATTAGAGAGAGAAAGTAGAGAGTGGAAGATTACACACACACACAAGTGAATGAAATGGTAACCAATACCCTCTCCTTATGTGGAGAGGGTTCTATTTATACCCAATGCCAACTAGTAGGCGTATGGGCTTTCTACACTACTTGGGCCGGGCTTGGCATATCTTGGGCTTTGAGCCCGAAACACAAACAATATTAGATTACAATCCAAGCCCATTGAACCCAACTAGCCTATTACAATATAAGACCTAGTTTGACTTTATAAGATCGATAACATTCTTGTTTGACTTAATATAATTAAGGCTAACAATCTCCCTCAATGTTAAGGTCTCTTTCTTTAAACTCCTCCATACCACTGATGACATTTTTGTAGGAGTTTGCTTTGATTTATCATTGTCTCCCCTAATGTTGAAGATATTACTTTTGACGTTTATGATTTGCCTTATTTTTGGTCTTGTCTTGTTTATAATGGCTTTGTTCATTCATGCTTTGTGATCTTGATGTTGAGCCTTTATCCTTTTGACTTTAAGTTCTTGAGATCGTTATCTTGCATCATCTCCTTGACTTGAATCATCTTGATTTGACTTCCTTGATCAACTTGTGCTCTTGACCAACATGCTCATATTTGTTACATTCTTGTTTGACATATATGATTATAAGTCTAACAATCTTCCCCAATAGATGTTTCTTTATTTTACTTTGAGGCTCTTTGATGGTGGGGAAGTTTAGAATCAACTATCTTGATGTTGAACGATTGACTTTGAAAGCTTGGGTATGAGCATGTGGTTTATGAATCTGACTTCGCTGGAATGAGGCTACAACACCGTCGTCTAAACCTGAAATAAGACAGTTAGAAATAAAAGATGAATATGGCTTTGTCATTCATCTTGACTTCGGTTGCATTAACCTCCGGTTTCCTATTTTATAGTATAGATACTATACCTGTGATCAGGTAGATTCAAAGAATCTCCTTGGCAGGGTTTCCAGCTCAAATCGTAGGATCTTCTAACACAGATGTATTAGATTCACCATGCTTGCTAGTTCTCATTATCGGAACATCTCAAAGCAGACAACACGGTAAGAGTGAATCAGATAGTTACTATCTTTCTGATTAAATCGTCAATTCATTTACTAGAACAAGTTTGATATCCAGTTATCACAAGCTTGATTCATATAGAATCTTGCAAGTCACCTACCAAGAGCTTATTTGATGTTGGCTCAAGCAGGATTTCCATCTTCACTGTGAATACTTAAGTATCACTCGGATGTTCTGGTAAGATCTCAGAGGATTAAGCGTTTATGACTCTTTGTTACAACTGTGTACTTTAAGATGTTAAGCAAGAGTATTTTGACATTGTGTCCTATGGATTTTAATTTGATCTCTTCTTGGGCTTAGACTTGATTTGTGTCACTTTTAGTTTTAGTAATCGGATGGCTGGGTGGAGCATGACTGCACCTATTCTTATCAAAACCTTGAGTGAGATGTCAATAGATAACGTGTGTATCTCTGTGACAAATGAGACAAGTTTCTTTTGAGAGAAACCCGAATGGCTGGGAAGGGTTGTGCATTGCATCACTGGGTCCATGATGTTGTCTTCAATATCACAATATCTGTGTGATCGCGCGCCGCTCTAGATTATGTATCGCGCTCACACGGGCTCTCGACGGCACTCTCGGTTCTCTCTATGTGTCGCGCGCTCCTTTCTTTTCACCCTTTATCCATACATTTCTTTTTCATTCTTCAACCCCTTCAATGCTTACCAAGACGTCATTACTAACACCTTGTTGTGATTGTTCCAGTGTTAGCTCAATCTTAGTCGGCATTCTTCCCTTATACACATTCCCTTATACACATTCATCTCCAATCATACCTAAGGACTGCTATTTCTAACTATGGAGTGTCCTTGGGTAGATCCCTCCGGTTCTGGTTGGATCGTAGGACTTATACCTAACCTAACCACCTTATGACTTCAGAATCGTCGTGAAATTAATAGGTTGTTGGGTATAGAGATCGAACCATAAAACCATTTTCTGACATTGTTATTTTCAAATACTCCCCCTACACATGTGCTCCGAGATTCGAAATTGTTTAGCACATGAAGGAAAGAGTTGCACTTAGAGTCTTAAAGATCACATTCTTCTATATCATATTTTAATCATATTTTCTCCCCTTATTTTAAATAATAAAACACTTAGTATTTGAAATACCAATTGATTAAAATTTTACATGAAAAATTCCATGGGGAGAAAAATTATACTACGATATTGCATGAATTCATTTTCCGGATTGCTCCCCTTCAACAGTATATGTGGGATACCAATATTTATTAAAACTTGACATTGGAATGAAAAATTGATATGACACCACAAAATGTTGAAGACGGAGTGAGATGCCTTAGTGAACAATGTATATTATTAATTGACATTAAGTTTCCACATTTTAATTTCAAAAAATGTGTTTGGATACTTAAAATGGACGTTGATGAGATGTATCCAACACATTAAAAGGCTTTGTTTTAAAAAAGCCCCTCCTTAGAAATTGATTCACATAAAATGACATTCTACATACTACAATTCTTTGAAAATTATTCAAGGAAGGAAGTGTTGAACACACAATTTTAACAAATACCACTTTTTATAGAAAAATACCACAAATTATATTGTAGACAATTTAACATTGAAAGTTCTTTTTGAAAAATTGTGTTCAACGATTTTAAAAACACATGATAGAAGACTTCTCTTCTATTTTAGAGTAAGCGCACTGAAGCGTACACTTCCCTATTACATTCGAGACCGAGTTATGCACTAAAATGTACATAAGTCATAGAGAAAAATTTAGAAATGACATGTTTTGAAAGCATTTGAAACTCCTGTTCGAACTTCATTTACACGCCCGTGTCGATGTTAATCAACATTTCTAGGTACGTAAATGTTATCGATTCCAAGAGACATGTCGAGAAGATTCTTTTTGGTATTTTTGAAATTTTTCTGATTTTATATTTTGTTTTTCTAGGTTTTATATTTTTCTATTTTCTTTTTGTTGGTTTTATATTTTTGTATTTTCTTTTTCAAAAAATTTATAAATCAAAAATAAAGAGAGAATAAAAATATTTACAAATTGATGTTTGATGGATCAAGCAGATTCATTGGCCAGAACCTCTAGTTCATCTAGAGTCAAACATCTCATACCGAGTCGTCTGACAAGATACTTGAACCTATCTTCCGATAAAGCTTTAGTAAACAAGTCAGCTAACTGGTATTCAGTTCCGACAAAGAATAATTCAACAATACCCTTTTCAACCTGTTCCTTTATGAAGTGATATCTGACATCGATGTGCTTGGTACGGGAATGCTGGACTGGATTGCACGAGATGGCTATGGCTGCCTTTGAGTCACAATACATAGGTATTTTATCAAAGTGGAAGCCATAATCTGTGAGCTGAGTTCTCAACCATAGAACTTGTGCGCAGCACGCAGATAAAGACACATACTCGGCTTCTGCTGAAGACATTGAAGTGCAGTCCTGCTTTTTGGATGACCAGCTGACTAACTTATCACCACCTAGAAATTGTATGCCACCAGATGTACTCTTACGTGAATCGAGACAGCCCGCGTGATCCGAATCTGAAAAAGCAGTTAGTTCGAAACCGGTGTCCTTCGGATACCAGAGACCCATGTTAATGGAGTCTTTAAGGTACCGAAAGATCCGTTTAACCGCAGTGAGATGTTTCTCAGTCGGTTTCGCTTGATAGCGAGCACAATAACATGTTGCATGTACAATATCTGGTCTACTTGCTGTTAGGTACATGAGTGCTCCGACCATACTACGATATTTCGTTTGGTCGACCGGAGTACCACTCAAGTCAGCATCAAGGTATTTTGTAGCCATTGGTGTACCAATGCTATCACATGAGGTCATACCATGCTTTTTAAGTATCTCTTGAGCATACTTAGCTTGGTTTATAAAGATACCACGAGGGGATTGGTGGATCTGAATTCCTAAAAAGAATTTTAGCTCCCCTATCATAGACATATCAAACTTGATGTGCATTAGTTTTCTAAATCGTTTAGAAAGTTTTGGGTTCGTAGAACCATAAATTATGTCATCAACATAAATTTGCACAAGCAATATGTCTTCCCCATGTTAAGTTATGAATAGAGTTGGATCAATAGAACCTTTTGAGAATCCTTTGGGTACCAGGAAGTTGGAGAATTCATCATACCACGCTCTTGGTGCTTGTTTGAGACCATATAATTCTTTCTTGAGACGATAAAATTTGTCAGGATGATATGGGTCAACAAATCCATCTGGTTGGTTTATGCACACTTCTTCCTTTAGAGGTCTATAAAGAAAAGATGTTTTAATGTCCATTTGGTACACTATAAATGATTTATGTGCAGCATACGTAATGAACAACCGTACAGCTTCCAACCGAGCAACTGGTGCAAATGACTCTTCGAAATCAATTCCTTCCTTTTGAGCATATCCCTTAGCCACAAGACGAGATTTGTTGCGAATGACAGTATTTTCCTCATCACGTTTGTTTTTCCAGAGCCACTTTAAGTTAATCACATTTTTGCAAAGTGGTCTGTAGACTAATTCCCATACATTTAATCAATCAACTGATGAAGTTCTTCCTGCATTGATTCAATCCATGCAGAATCAGCCATGGCTTCTTTGATGTTCTTTGGTTCAGTTCGACTCACGGTGAGTGCGAACATGCACATCTTGCCATCTGTTTCTAGCTGACGTCTTATTCTAACTGATTGAGAAGGATTTCCAATGACTTGTTCTAATAGATGATCTTTTGTCCAACGTTGTGTGGAGGGATGGTGTTGATAGAAAGTATGCATGTTTGACGAATCAACATGACGAGACAATGTCTCCCATCGTTCTTGTACCGGTGTACTAAAGATGTTGATAAATTCATCGTTTTTAAATTGTGCATTTTCGGTATTGGTTTCTGCTTGAATAATGTTCTTAGGTGCAGTGATAGTTGGTACTTGAGTTGGAGTTTGATGTGTTGAATGAATGTTCAATGGAGGTGGATCTGCAACATCGGTTGTTATAGAGGTGTGAGTTGTGTTATGTTGTTGACGTTTATCAGAATTATCAGCAGCATGTACAGCGGAAGACTTAGACACAACATGAGAAGTTCCATTGAGTAATTCACTGAACATCAGACTGTATAGCAATTCCAGCTCATTTGACGTTGTTTTTGTCTTAGCAACTTGAGGAACATTTTCTTGACTTTGTGGACCGGGACTTAAACTGTCTTGTTCAAGTACCATTGTTGAACATTGCAGACCGGGGTTAGAACTGACGTGATCTGACGCCATCATTCTGTTTCATCATTTGTGAATCCATTATGACACTGGTTTCTGACATCTCAACTTTTTCAGCAACCATACTCTGAGATTTTCCTGCCTTACATTGTATAATGCACCTGCACTTAAGTCAATTCTTTGTTTCTTTTGACCATTGAGTGATGTACCTGCACTTAAATCCAGAGTTTGTTTGCATACTTGAATTTTAGAGATATCTACATTGGAACCATGTGTGGGTTCACTGTCAGCTTTGCTTGTACAAGAAGCGAGTATCTTTCCCGTAGGAATCCACCGAAGACCAACAGTTTTGAAAATTCTACCCATGGGTTTCCACCAAAGATCAGATCTAGGTGATGTTTTCTCATATACAGCGGAAGTCTTATTATGAGAAAAACTATGTCCTTTGAATATCTTTCTTACAGGTTTCTGAGTATAACTCTTCTGTGCTACGAGTTTGTTACTGTTTCTAGTCTTTTTGGATTGAATCTAAGCACGAGAATTCACTTCTTTTAGGAATTTTGTTATACAAACATCAT
>BQNB010021108.1:0-10445 GCA_026074375.1 Tanacetum coccineum | reverse complement strand
AACCCTAGGCATAGTTAGTAGATATAGTTCTACACAGATCAATAGAGATCTATTAGCAATCATAGTCATTGTAATCTGTAATCTAGGCAGATTCAAGTAATAATATAAAGTTCTTTTATGATTCTTAATATTGTTCTTCTTAGCATTGTTGATTAGTTTCCGCATAATCAATAGTGTTCACATCGGTGTTTCATTATTGTTGCTTTAGAATTATCTAAGGGAACAAGCCCTTTACAAACTAAAGGTTAAGATCTATTCAGTAAACGACCCAACACAACATCT
The DNA here is from genome assembly GCA_026074375.1 of Tanacetum coccineum. NCBI lineage: Eukaryota > Viridiplantae > Streptophyta > Magnoliopsida > Asterales > Asteraceae > Tanacetum > Tanacetum coccineum. The sequence continues at coordinate 10,163 of BQNB010021108.1, read as the reverse complement.
TGTAGTCTCGTAGGTTCTGCAGCAATCACATTTCCTTGGATATTATCGGGAAGACCTCCAATGAATTTCTCCACCCGATCTTCCTCCTCGGGGACCATTTTGGTACACATCATGGTAAGTTCTTGGAACCTTTAAGTGTAAGTAGCCATGTCATTGTTCTTCACCGACAAACTCCACAACTCGGTTTCCATCTTTTGGATCTCATTTCTCGGGCAGTACACTTCAATCATCAGCTTCAACAGCTCTCTCCATGATAAAGCGTATGCAGCATCAGTTCCGATGGTTCTCTTGTGAGAATTCCACCAGGTTAATGCACTGTCGAGTAAAGTGCAGGTAGCATACTTCACCTGATATCTTTCCGGACAGTTGCTGATGTGAAACACAGTTTCTATCTTTTCACTCCATCTTATCAACCCAACTACTCCTTCTGTCCCTTTAAAACTAAGTGGTTGACATTTCATGAAATCTTAGTAAGTACATTCATGAGCACCAGGCCTATCGCCTCTTCTATTCACATTACGGTTCTCATTACCGTTACTGTTGTCGCCTCCATTGTTTCCATTTCCAGTACCATTTCCATTACCATTTCCATTACCGAGTTCAAGATCTCGGTTAACCCGACGAGCCTCTAGAGCTGCGTCCACACGTTGGTTGATCATTTCTTCAATTGCGGTAGGGGTCATACCGGAATGAGTGTTAGTCATTGTTCTACATCACAAGACACACACCTGGTGAAGATTTTTGACATGAATACACGATTTTTTTTTTTAAAATTAGATAACGATAATTTAATACATGCTATGAAATAAAATATGAATTTACAACACGAATTGCAGAAACGAATAAATAAAAAATATAGATAAATAAGCGAGAGAGTCAAAACAAGCTTTTCATTTCATGAATAAAAGCATAATTCGGTTACAACCAAAATCCAAAATAGGTACATGATCTACAATTATTTCTACTGCTAACATCTAGACCTAACCATCAGTCTAGTGTCCTACATGATCATGGTACAACTAGTCTAAGGGCGAAAACCCAAATGTCTCTCAATACGGCATCCAGCCTCCTAAAGTCTCCCCCCCGAGTATCATCAAGATCCCTTACGGAACCTACGAAAACTCCCTCCTGTGAAAGAGACATATAAAGTTCGAAGCACTGTTCACACGATCCCAACTCGATATCCAACATAAGCACGAACCTGAGTTCTCCACCTCAAGCTGTGCTATCCTCTCCGATCATACTAACTCACTTCCCCTAGATATCACTTATCGGACCTCTAACCGTCTCTGAACAGTCTTAATCCCGACAATCCTATCAATACGAACCTCAGACATGTGATGGTAAAAGTCACGCACAACATCATCCAAGTCAATCGGCATATCCTCGAATGACCTAACAATGATGCCATCACCTATGCCAGACGAATCAGAAGAATCCTCTCCAGCTGGCTCTACAATCTCCTCCTCAACTATCGGTGCCGACATTGGGTCGATACCTACCTCAACCGTGTCTCCAGCACTGGTGTCAGCCTCATACTCCTCGGTGTCATCCCTGACATCCCTAGGGTCAATCTCAACATGATCTCTAACATCATCCCCATCACCAATACCCAACTCCATATCAACCTCAGTCTCTATAGGATCAATCTCGGTATCCTCCTCTATGCTAGCCTCAGACAAATATGAATCTTTGAACCTCTTACGAGGTGGTAAGAGATCAGCATGGGTAGGAGCTAATGATCCCATAACTGGCGTAGATGATGGTACAGAATCAACCGGGGATCTACATCTCTTGCGAGATGGTCCAGCAGAATGTGAAGATGAATGCAGTGGTCTCTCTGATGAATCTCCTGATGATGACTCTGATGTAGTCGGTGGATACAAAGTAGATAATGGAGCAGCACACCAACGACGAAATGCCTCACTACGTCGTGGTGCTCTCCTCGGAGGGTAACCTAATCTAGGTGATACATCTCTAGTCGAAGATCCAGAATGAGCCTGATCTGGTGCATCCAAACCCGAAGAATAAACTGGAGAAGAATCTGAAGATGAACTAGAAGAAGATGGGTGGTGGTCTGAAGAACGAGGTGATGCACGCCTCTATGCTAATCTACGAGCTGGTAAAGGTCCAACTCTCTTCCTCGCAGTTAACAACTTACGCGGCCATTAAGATGGGTGCAGTAAGGTCGACCAAAAGGAATAGCCTCCCCGGGTCGGATACGAATCGCTGACCGTCGACGAATCCCGAGCGGGGCAGTAACAGGAGCAATAGGAAACTCAGATGATGATGATGGACGTGATGCTACCTTGCTCCTCCAACGAGCAACAGTCATCACATACGGATCCTGAGAAGGTGGTCCATCAGAAGAATCAGGAGCCTCAGAAGAATCGGTGCATAAGAATGGTGAAATAGCTGGTAGCGGGGAAATGTGCTCTGATGAAGACATCTCATCTGGTGAATCAGAATCAGAATCCGAATAGGGAACCAAGCCACACAATCCAGCGGGTGAAGCGACAAGAGTCGTCTCAACCACAGGAGCAACAGATGAAATAATAGGAGCAATAATAGAAGTCTCTGGAGCAACCACAGAAGTAGAAGGAATAACAATAGGAATATCACCAAAAAGAATAACCCGAGAGGGCGGTGATCCCACACTCTCATCCGAAGAATCAAAAGAAATAGCAATAGCTGAAGCTGCCATGATCTGCACAAGCAAAAGTTTATATAAATCTCCTTTATATGAAACCATGCAAGGCATAAAGAAACGATGAAATGAATGGCAAGGTAAATATGGCAATATATAATAGCCTCAAGTATATATAGGAATCTTATATATATATATATATATATATATATATATATATATATATATATATATATATATATATATATATATATAGCAATGAAGACAAACACGTAAGCACAAATAGAGCACATAGGAATCACATAGGTGGTTTATGAGACCAGGCCTAATAACTACCTGGTTCTCTATAACCTTGGCTCTGATTACCAATCTGTCACACCCCCAGACGGGGCCTGGACGGAATACGTGTCCGAGGGCGTGACGTCATAACAATCCGAACACAAAGCAATAAAGAACGACCACTAATCATGGACGTTTGAAAAATAGTTGTACTCGTTGCATAAAGAAAATTAATTTAAGTTTTACAACCGGTCATAAGAAAGTTAAATGTAGCGGAAGCATAACAAAGTTTGATAATGACAACGAGTATATAAATAGATAAGTCTTGAAATCGGCGAAGTCACATATCACATAGACTCCATTTAGTATCAAGAATCAAGCCAAGCTAAGCACCTGAGAAAACATGTTTAAAACGTCAACATAATGTTGGTGAATTCATATGTTTAAGTTAATACAAGTGTGGACCACAAGATTTCAAAACGTATGCGACTACTATAACAGATACAACATCACATAAAAAGTATTTACTGTTACGCTAAGCTCATGACACTAATGCTAATAACAACATGGCATATCATATCATGCCACATAGTATTCCTACCCTTAACTGGTGTTCCAAACCAAAGACCACCACAACGCACATTGACATGACATATATCTATTTGTTCTTCGTTAAGTGGAACCAAAGCATATAGGGATAATTAGTCAGATAGGATACTATTTAAACGCATTCCAAAGCTCAACTTAGAAAACGTCTAAGCAAACGGTACCAAAACGTAACAATCCAATTGGCCATAGGTGACTAACGGTTTATGATAGTTTGGGCAATAGTGGTTTGTAAGAAAACTTAGGCAACACATAAATATGTAAAACTCACGTTAAGAACTTGTGTCCAATTTTAAAAGCAAACAATTTTTCTCACCCTAAAGTATAAAAGCAATGAAATCGGTAAAACGTAGGGCTATGAACTCACCTTAAGCAAGTGGTGAATCGATAATCAACGAGGAAGAAATAAAGCCAAAGGGTCCTACACACGACCTAAATAAATGACGCGTCTTAAGAAAACGAAAGATAACTGAAACTTGTACGACACGCTTTCAAGAGAAAAGACATCCATATGTGTTTATGCTTTAGTTTGTTTAATAAAGTATGACTAAATAAAATTACAAAGTTTTTCGTTAAGTCTTGGTGTTCATCCAAAAATTACTACTTTCAGAAAGTTTCTATTTTAGGAAAGTTTTTAGTTTCAAGACGTTAATACCGTCCCCTATATTTGTTAAGTTTCCATATTTTCAAAATGCGCTAACTAACCATAATCGCATAACTTCCAAGTCCGATCCGCTATGTTTTACCAAACTTATTATTTTTAGTAACTTCATCGTTTTTCCTAAAATATGTTAATGACGTCTTCAAATGATGCTAATCTATATATATATGTGTTACTCTATGTTTCGCTAGAGTTTAGAAAGTCCAAAAATATCCGAAAGTGTCCGAAAACCCCTTTTACTATTCACATCAGCACACTATTCATTTGGTTTTGCCGAAAAATGTTTCAAGTTTTATTTGGCTATAACTTGGCCGTTTTAAGTCCGATTTTAAAGTTCAATATGTGAAAAACTATCTATTCGAAACAAGCTCTTCAAAAACTACTTTTACGCCTAATGAAAACATTTTTAGGTCACTCAAAACCTCAAAACAATTTTGGGACAGCAAGCACATTTTGTCAAAAACGCAACCAAAATCCACCCAAACTTCACAATAGTGCCTAGTCTAGCCTAATCTCCGTTCACAACTAATCCACAACAAAACCACACATAAATCTAACCTAGTCCCTTCATTTCTTTTGTTGCAACACACTTTTCAACTCATCTCACCATAACTTATAAAACAAAAAACATAATACTTCCATTTTTATAAAAGTTGTCAAGATATTTTGTCATTTCTTTTTAGAAAAGTAACACAAACACATGGACTCTTAAACTTGAACAATATTCATAAGAATAAAAGAAATGAAATAAGAGATGATCAAGAAATACTTATAAGAATGAAGAAACAAGTAGAGAATCACAAGATCTATTCCCAAAATGACTAGATCTATAAAACCCACTTATAAAATTAGAAACCCTAATTTTATAATCTTGAGAAACCCTTGAAAATCAACCAACCAATACTTGGATCTACCTTAGGAACACTTAGAAATGAACTTAAAATGTTTGTATCTTGAAGAAAATCAAAAGTTATGGATGTGTTTATGTGTGTGCTTGTTGCCGTGACCCAAAAGGAAGAAAGAAAGAGAGGAAAACTTTTGTGAGGCTATGTGTGAATGAAATAACCTAAACTTGTTATAGTGGGGTTTATATAGGAAGAGACATTAGGGTTTTAGGGTTAAGATGTGCCCCCATGTGACCAACACACACCAAGAGTGGGTGTGTGTGTTAGTGGTTCGGCTAGGACAAGCCACAAAGGACCAAATGAGTCAAGTTTTTAGATCAAGGTTCATGTATCTTATTCTTGGTTCAAAATTTACTAGTCAAAGAGTGTAAGAGCGTGTAAGTATCACATGCATGAGTTTATATGGGGAAGTTACACATGAGAGTGACTCCCTCATATGTCACTTTCATGCACATGCATGTAGTTTTCAAAAATAAGATGCTTGGAATTAATTTCAAATGCCATGGTTTTTTTGGTCTTGCTTTAGGCGTCTAATATGTAGAGGGGGAGGGATATGAATAAAAATTTTCACTTAATGAAATGAGATGGACGATAACTAAAGTTTACACGGAAAGATTTCGGGTTTCTGGGGTTCCGTTTGGTCAAAAACGCGAAAAATGCAATTTAAAAGATAAACCCCTAAAATTAATATTAGAAAAGTTAAAATATCTCATATAAGGCATAAATTTATTAATAACCGATGCCGGGACCCACCTGATGATGTTTTTCAGATTTACGCGGTTTAACTTCCCGGTAAACTATCAGATTCAAACGTAACATGAAAAAGTCAAAGATAATAATCGGAAAGGTTTAAAATATTGACCTGAAACTTACGGGGTGTGACAGATTAGAAACTTGTTGGGGTCTCCAAGTTTTTCGGGCAACTTCTTTAGGAGCACCGCTGAACAATTTTCATTTAACGTAGTTTTTGCTAATTCAAGCAACTTTTCTTTATTACTTAGAAGACTCTTAAACGTAGAAGCAAACTTTGGCATATAAAGAAGAGCATCTGTGAAGCTAATATCGAAGTGTAATCTTTGAAAGATTTGAAGAAAATTCAACATTTGATTATTAGCTTTTTTCACGGAGCTTTTGGTCATTAAGCCTCGAAGGATAAGGTATTGATGGTTTAGGTTTAGGCTTTGGAGCAACTTCGGGCTCCAGAATCGGGTCTTGGACAACTGGAGGTTGGACGTGTGCGGTACTTCCTAAACTTGTATTTTGCACCTTGTCCTTTGTCGCCTCGGTTTCACGTTCCACTTCCTTCGGGAGAGGAGAAGGAGTAAGTGGAATCGTAGGTCCATCATAAGCAACACCACTTCGGGTGGTAATAGCTTTCACGTCACCTCTCGGGTTAGCAACGGTATTACTAGGAAGTGATCCCGAACCCGAGGAATTTTGATTTTGCATATTAGTTAATATGTTCATTATTTGATTGTTTTGATTTTCTATTTTATTGGTTCTTGCATCAATCGTAGATTTGAACTCATTTCGTAATTCCATTTTCATGTTCGTCATTTGAGTTTGCATTGCTCTTAACATAGCTTCATTACTCTTCATGTAGTTTTTTAACTCGTTTGAAGGTCCAACTTGAGCTTGATAATTCGGAGCTTGAAAATTCGGAGCTTGATAATTATTGTTTCCTTGTTTGAAATTTTGCCCTCTTTCGTGATTGTTTGGAGCTTGATAATTCGGAGCTTGATAATTCGGGGCTTGAAAATTCCCTTGATTTTGATTTTGATTGTATCGGTTTTGATTATTCGGTTGATTGAAACCGGGTGGTCCGAGGTAATTATTCGAACGATAGCTAAGCAAATTACGGTCACCTTGTGGTTGGTAGGAATTACCCCCCAAATTTTGGTTACCCGTAGTAGCGTAAACGGCCTCTTGAGTGTAGCCACCGACGGCTGGGCACTCGGTAAAAGAATGAGGACCACCACAAGTCTCACATTTCGTATCAACAGATTTGACCGTTTGTATTTGTCTCATCATTTCTACAAAATTCTTATTCATTAATTCCAATTGTCGAACAACTTCGGGACTCTCGGTAGTAGTAGTAGAAGAGATATTTCTAGACGTCTCATCTCGAGTTGCTGAAGTGTCCCAATGGTTGTGGTGAGCGGTCATGTTCTCGATCAATTCGTAACATTCTTCCGGTGTCTTTTGCATAAAAGTTCCTCCCGCTGCAGCATTGATGGTGTCCCGATGACTTAATGTCAAACCATTATAAAACGTATCAATTTGTGTAACCAAAAGCATGTTATGGTTAGGACACCGATCAATGGACAATTTATAACGCTCCCATGCCTCGAATAATGATTCGTGCGGTTTTTGCTCAAATTTCGTGATCTCGTTCCTTAACTTAGTCACCATGAAAGGAGGAAAATATTTCGAGAGAAATTTCCTCATCATATCGTCGAAAGAGTGAATGGAATTCTTTGGAAGGCGATCATACCATGCGATAGCATGATGCGTTAAGGAATATGGGAAAAGAGATAAACGAAGGGCGTCATCGGAGGAAACCAAGTCAAACAATATGAACTCTCTGTTACAAATTTCCTCCAACAACAGAGATTGTGTGTGATTTGATCCAAATAGTCTATATATAATTAAATATATATCCTAAATATCTCAAACTAATTATAGTATAGTAAGTATCCCGTTTGATAAGAAAATTGCTTGAGGACAAACAATAATATATCTCCCGGATGTCGTATCCTGACAAGAGGTGAATTTGAATTCCACAAAAGTATTTTGTTTGATGCTTGAATATCAAATATTTTGAATTTTGATTCTACTTCTAAAAATTAAACACAAAAGCAACTAAAGGCAAGCAAACAAACAAGGCAATTAAAGATTTAAAGTAAAAACGTTAATGGGAATTCTAAAACGCAACATATAAGAAAATAATACAAATTTTACCCCTACAAACTTCAATTTAATTTCTAAAAATCCTAAATGACTAAAAATAATTTTCAGAAAAAGAATAATATTTTTTTGATTTTTATTTTATTTATTATGAATTAAAAACAGATTTAATCTAAAATAATTATTAAAAATAGAAAACTAATTATTAAAATTCTGGAAAAATTAGGAAAAGTACTTTAGACTATTAAGATCCTAAGAAAAATAAAATCTGGAAAAGATGCTAAACTAATAAGCAGTAAATAAGCAATTTATTGCTGATAAGCAAAACTGAAAAACAATCTTAAGTATTTATTGAAACAAACATATTATGAAAAAGACCCAAGGGCGAGATGGCATTGAGTGTGTGTGTTGAGGCTTTGGTGTAAGGAAGGGGAGGTCACAGGTTCGACCCCTGTGACCTCTCTTTTTGATGAAACATTTTTTTAATTTTTCTTTTTAAAACTTTTATAAAACAAACTAAAATAAGCACTTTTAATGAAATGACTTTTTCTAAAAACCACTAATAAGCCAGAAATAAGCTACCTAAATATAACATAATTGATTAAAGCTAAATGATATTAAACTACAACTTGGTTGGATTTTTTTTGGGCACCTTAAGCTAAAGAGAAGCTAAAAACTGAAGATAAGCTAGACCTAAACCTAAAAAGCATGAAGGACAAGGAAATGGTTATCAAATAAGCTAAGGATAAGCTCAACAAGATCAGCAGTACTAACTTGAAGTTAGTACTGCTTGGCTTAGTAGTTAGGACTGCTAAGCTTTTAGCAAACTTAATAAGCTCAAGCAAAGCTTAATAAGCTAAGCACAAGCATAAAGCTAGGCCTAATAAGCTAATGTGATAAAGATTTGACTAATAGAATAAGCTTAAAAGCTCTTAAAAGCTGAAAACAAAAACAACCTTAAACTAGTAGTTTTAAAAGGAAGAAAACCCAACTTTGAGCTTACTATTAGATCAAATAAGCACTAGATTTAGGGAGTAAACTAAAAACAGATGAAATTTGTTATCCAAAGAACACATAAAAATAAAATTTAAGAAAATTGGACTAGTAATTAAGCTAGAAAATTGACAGTTTAACTAAACTATTTTTTTGAATTTTGAAGTCTAAAAAGGGCAATTTGCAGCCCTATGTTTAAGCTAGTAAAAGATATCTTAAGTCCAAGATAAGCATAAACAGATTAAGTATAGGACCAAATGAGTATTTGTTATGAATCTTAGAGCTTAAAACAAACTTATACTATCTTAAAATTGCTACTAAAAATTAGACTTTTAAACATTTGGACTGAAGAACACTTAGACAGATTTTAAGACTAAATTTAAGCTTGATAAAGCTGACTCATAAGCCAAAAACCACTTTTAACTTCATTTGACCCATTTTGAACCCTTATCCCAAACACTCCTTTCATACTTAAGATAAAACAGTTTTAAATGGGCTTTGTTTTGTAAAAACAGATTATAAATTATGCATAATTAAGACAAATAAGCACAAGCTAATAGAAAATAAGCACAAATAAACTAGGATAAGCTGAAATAAGCAGACAATAAGCAACATACAGATTAAGCTTTAAAATGAAAGAAAAGAAAAAAATACCTTTATCCCAGCTAAACAGGGATCAATAAGCTCTCAAGGAGCTTAGATCTACAAGCTCCAGCTTATCAAAGATAAGCTAGTGAGGTCTATAAGCCCTTCTAGAATTGGCTTATCATCCATTAAGCTGAGGTATATTTAGGGGTGAGATTTGAAGTGAAATAACAAATCAGTTAAGCTTTAAGGGCTTAACTGATGTACTAGCTAGCTTAAGTAGTATTTGAGAGCTTATAGAGCTTATTTGATAAAAACTGAGCTTAATTAAACCATAAGTGCAATAAGTGCAATAAGTGAAAACATGAATTAACATACGAATTAAAAGAACTCTGAATTTTTATTGAATAATCAAATTAGTACAAGCTTTTAAAAGGGAAAATACATCAAATTGAAAACAATAAGCTAAAAACGACTACAATAAGCTAAATTATGCTAAACTTAAACTAAATCCTACACATCTTGCTCTTGTGTGATGAGTCCTCTTTATATAGGAGTGAGGCTAAGCTTCTAGCCCTTC
>BQNB010021107.1:32569-64653 GCA_026074375.1 Tanacetum coccineum | reverse complement strand
ACATTTGTGTTGACAAGAGAGTGAGGAAGAGGAGGTTGTGAATGTTGATTGGCATCTTGAGGTGATAAGAGTGCTTGATCATAAAGTGGAAGTGAATGAGATTGTGATGAATTGTTAGGGATGTGAGTGAGAGTAGGTTTGTAACATCCGAGAATTCTCGAATTTTTGAATGACGATTTCAATCTTTGACTTTTAGGGTCTGGCTTGACTTATAAGAATGATCATCTAAATCACGTTTTCACGACTCGGACTCTAAAGCAATTTGATGTGAAATGATATTCCAGACAACTTTTTAGTTTTGCCCGAGACCTAGAAACGAGCCGAAAAGGGCTAAAACAGCACCGCAAACATTTAACGAACAACATACAACGCGGACCCACAAAAATAATTAAATTTATTTTTAGTTATCAGGATTTATTTAATAAAAATATTAAATAAATTAGTTATCATTTTAATTAAAAGCGTTGTTGATAACGCGAATGCGCGAGCTTAAATTCATTTTTATTTCGGACGAGGTGAAACCGGTTCACAAAATGAATAACAAATATTTTATTAAATGTTATAAAATATTTATGAAATATTATCAAGATCAAATAATACTCATTTTTATCAGAAAAATAATTTTAAAACATGGCGCAAGTTTCGTGATTTGAATACATTCGTTAAAGTCGCTCAAATGAGTCCCGAACCTTTTATAAAAACTATACCAAAAATGTTACACTTTAACCCCTCAACTATTAAAACTTTTCATTTTAAATTAATATATATATAAAAATTCTTATACTCTTTTTCCATTTCAACTTATATACACAGCCAACACACAGTCACTAACCTCTCCTCTCTCCCCCCCATGTCTGCCGGCAGCCGGCGACCTACCACCACCCAGCCGAAAACTTTTCCGGCGTGATGTTTTCATCGGCGAGACCAAAAAACACTCACTCCCCACCGTCGCGGATCTACTACCGATCCACAATATCACTCTCATCCCACGCGCCACTTTCACCACCTACTGCCACCGCCAACCATCTTCACCATCATCATAGCACACCACACCATACATTCATCACCAGAAAGGTCTTCGGTTGGTTTGTAAACCTACCCGAAAGGGGTGTGTTGTTCGGCTATATAAGCCCCGACAAGGGGCGTTCGATTTAAAGACAAACCACGAGGGTTCAACGGGTTGTAATTAACACAGAATGGGTGCGTTGTTTCTGGTATAAAACACCACGTGGGTGTTGTTTTCGGTGACCACCCACCCCAAAGGGTGCGTTTGTTTAGGGACAGCCACCGGCACGGAGTGCGGTTTGTTGTAAAATAAGCCGAAGAGGTGCGTGTAGCGTTGGTTTTGGGCTGTATGGAACAGCGTTCGGGTTGTCGGTTTTGGCATCGTGGCAACGGGTAAGGGTGTAGTTAGTTTAGAACAATAACACCGAAGAGGGTTGGGTTCGGGTTAAGATTAAACCACTAAGGGTGTCGTTTTCTGTGCAGCACACCCCAAGGGCGTGTTTGGTTTGGGAGGCATCAAGAAAGCCACGAGGGGAGGGGTGTATCGGGTTGTTTCAACATGCCGCGAGGGTGCTTTTGCTTAGTCTTATAACAACAAGGTGTTTGTTTGTTGTTTGGGTCGGGTTTTGGCAGCCAGGACGCCCGGGGGGGGGGGGGGGGGGGGAGGGGTTGTCGGGTTGGGTTGCAACAAAAGAAGCCGGACAGCCGGGTTGGCTGTTGGGACAGCCGGGGAAATAGGGTTTGTTTGGGTTATAACACAAAGGGTGTGTCCGGGTTGGTTTCCAACAGCAGCCACTATATTGTTGGCGTTTGGTTTGGTAAAACAGCCGAGGGGCTGTTGGTTTCGGCTGTCGAAAACAGCCGTAGGGTGCGTCGTGGGATGACACCGAAATAAAGTGAGTTTGGTTAACAAAAATATATAAATTGTTTCATATATTTTTGTCGAATAATATGTGATGGAATATTAGAACTTGCGCGGTCTAGTTAAAATATGAAATAAATATTAAAACGGGACTTATATTAATGTATAAGCAGTATTAGATATGCTTTAGACGAGAATTGGACTAAAAATGGACTTTAGTGCCTTTATATAACGGATAATTTAAAACAGAAAATAGAATGTGGGATTCGGAATTCGAGACTTTGATAAGTTAGACTTTGGTTTACAAAAGATAACAAATTATATTTTTACGACGATTTTGACATAAACGGACTATTTCTAACTCCCAATAACGAAGAACTGATCTAAATCGTAAAATACACGTTAATAGAAATAAGTTATTTTAATATAATTAAACCTGACAGATTAATAATTAAACGATTTGAGCACTTTCGAGCCCGTTTCAGCATTCCTCTCCGGCGAAACAGCGAAAGTTGTTCGTAATGGCGTTTTACTTTACCGCGAGGATTGTCTGGCTTTAAGATGTTGAGAATATATCGGGTCAAAACTAAAGGTCGTTAATATATTAATTAAATAATATTTTAAGGATCAATATTCGGTTCTAAAGACGGAAGGTCCCTAAAATAGTAAACTTACTTTAAATATTCGAGATAAGTTATATTGGACAAAAATAGTATATATACATAAAATATACTAAGGGTTAAGTTTTAAAGACGCGCAAGTGATTTCTCATCCAATGTAAAATAACTACATACATATAAAAATAAGTATGATTTCAGTGGTACAACGCATGTACGCATCGTTGGTCGTATTTAATATGTGTTATAATCTGAACGACATTAATTATAGTTCGTGGTCGAGATCTGCAGATTCAGTGTGATTTAATTGTATTAATTGATCGATAGGTCTTTAATCAATGGATTTCATAGCCACGCTTTTCATATTTTTGATGTTTTATAACCCGCGAGGGGATACATGCCTTGCTACAAATCCATAATACTTGGTTATCTTATAACAATGTGATTTTTTTTAAAGGATTTTGTTAGTTTATCGCCCATGATTTACTGGTATTACATATATTTGGGTTGAGAGAATGCTTGTTTTGCAAATGTATTTATATATTGTTCTACAATTGGTTTACATATTATTTGCAAGCTCGCTATGGGATAACATCAATTGACTTCCATTTTTGGTCACAAATCATACTTTACATTTGAAATAATTTCGGATTAGCTTTAGGGCTGATAGAACTGAAACAATAAATACTAGCCCGGGTGTTCTTAGGAGGGGGCACCGGTAACGTTGAGTATATACGCATTACATTACTGCCCGGGTGTTTCTTGGAGGGTACACCGTTAACGGAGTATATATACGCCAATATTTGTATCACTCTTGCGTGCCCAAATTAGGGTACATACAAGTCAAAGCGTCAACAAGCGTCATGAACTGTAAATCACTGGAGGGTGAGCGGCGAATGTTATGAAATAGATCTATTCGGTGGTGGATCCCTGTCGGAAGTGAATAGCGGATCACTTGTAATACGAACATTATAAGCGAGATGTGCACGAGAATGATATAAAATAGATCTATGTCGGGATTGACAAAAACCCCCTTTCGGGTGCCTAGCTAACACTGGGACCTAACCATATAAACATGTCGGATTATAATCGATGGGACCTTTCCGGCCTCCACCAACACGGCACTAAATTTATATAGTGCGTTCTAACGGAAATTTATATAGTGCGGGCAATGTCACGGAATTTTTTATATAGTTACCCAATTTTTTGTTCATAAAAATGTGTTATGCATTCTTTAAATAAAAAAAATCTTTGGGATAAATTTGTACTTATGGTGACATAAAAAGTGTTGTGCATTTCTTATAAATCGTCTTTGGGATTTAATACAATGTACTGTGAATATACAGTGGATTACATTTTAATTTAACTAATCTATGAACTCACCAACTTTAATGTGACACTTTTAAGCATGTTTTCTCAGGTGAATTAGAATCTTGGACTATTTGAATGTGCATTGGATCTACATTCAAAGCTTTTCATTGTGAAGAATGCAAATTATGGACAAATGTATTATTAAATTCAGATTTTTGATTGAATCAACAATGTTATTTTTTCAAATGGACATCTAGAGGTCGTTCTCATTGTATATCTATTGCTGTGTATTACCAATAACACCCCATTTGGTTTTTCCCGCTGCGTTGTATGTGATTTTGGGGGTGTTACAGATTGTAATCAGAGCAATGGTTATAGGAGAACTATGTTCATATTTTACCCCAACTATATTTCGTTTTCACAAATAATTGCATCAAACAAATCATTTTCAAAATGCATACACGCTACTTTGCTTAAGTGCTTTCAATTAACGTGCTGCTTGAGTGCTACGTGGCATACATGAAAATAATATGATAATGCTTGATGCATTCCTTTTCGCGTTATGTCGTACGTACGCTTATTTATATAAAGATTATTTTATATAAATACCGAGCGTTTCATAGAGAGACATTGTGGGTTGCACAAAGGTCTCAATTATATGTCAGAACATTGTGTAGTTGCACAATGGTCTCAAATATTACCGAATCAGACATTGTATGTTATAAGACATTGGTCTCAATTATATTCAGACAATGGAGTTGCACAATGGTCTCAAATATTACCTCAGACATTGTAAGTTAAACAATGGTCTCAATTATATGTCAGACATTGTGAGTTGCACAATGGTCTCAATTATACCTCAGACATTGTAAGTTAAAACAATGGTCTCAATTATACCTCAGACATTGTAAGTGAATAACAATGGTCTCATTTTACTTCTTAGACATTGTGATTGCACAATGATCTCATTTCTTCTCAAAAAACATTGTAAGATAAACAATGGTCTCTAAGAATATTATTTTCTTCATAACTTTATATAATATTGTATTACACGGAGACCGTCATAATTTTGTTATACATAGAAATTATTAAGAATATAAGTATTACAATCTCTGTATAGGCGTGACTTGTAAATATGAGTATTGATATATAAATTGCTATATAACAAAGCTCACAGTTCCCGTTTACCCACGGGATTGTGTATGAATCTAAGTATTGCAAGTCTTGTATAGACGGGACTTGTAATATGAGGATTGATATGATAATTGCTATATTAACAAGCCTCACTAGTTTCTGTTTACACGTGGAATTGTGTATGAATCATAAGTAAGCAAAGTCTTGTATAGGCGGACTTGTAATAGTGATGATTTGATATGATAATTGCTATATTAAACAAAGAAAGCCGTCCACAGTTTCTGTTTAAACCGGATTGTGTAGTAACTAAGTTATTACAAGTCTGTATAAGCGGGACTTTGTAATAGAGGATTGAAAATGGGTAATCACAATAACGATTGTTAATAAAGATCTTATCCTTATTGTACTCAAACCGAGTACTCAATAATTTAATCTTGAACTTTATTTGATCTCGCCTGCATTTTTTACTTCCAGCTTCTAAAGACGAGTTTTAAATCACTCGTCCCTTACTCATCAGAGGCACATGCAGACGTCATGTCAACCACCTAGAAGGGTTATGAGAGTACCGCGTATTGCAACGGGAATTATTAAGTTAGGATGATTTATAATTTATTTATTTGAAAGGATTGGGACAACCTCTTCAATTTAAATAAAAAATTATAAATCAGCCAACCATAATTTATCATTTCTTACTTACAAAATTTGGAAGCTTCTTTATGAAAAAAGAAATTATAAATGAGTGTGGGCTATAAAGTATCCGATATGACACGATTACTAGACCTGAAATCAATAATCATTCAGAAATCCGTTTAAAAATGTTTGGAAGCACAATATGTCTTGCCACAAAGCCGTCAAAAAGCATTAAGGCGCGTCATTAGGAGCTAACTTATCTTATTCGTATGGTATTACTTTTGCCATTGCAATTCATGACAAATCACGAACTGTCTGTGGAGCTAACAGACTGAAGTGCAATAATCAGTATGACCGTTATGGTCCGCTTACAGATGGGTCCTTGAGCGGTCCCGACTGATACAACTTTATCCCATAAGTAATGCATGTCCCGCTTAAACGAAGAATCATCACTATCCGAACGAGAAACAGATAGTTGGACTATTCATTTTCGGAGCTTACTATTAGAAATACGTTAGTCGCGGTACACCTAATACTGCCAAGAACTACTGGCCAGTTTGAACGTGCTTGAGTGAGATAGCACTGGTTTGGGTGACCTGCGGGAAGGTCCCAAGCAAGGAACACAAAAGCAAAGCGTGAGCAAAGAGGGCAAAGCAGACAATATTGTGGGTCTGAGTAAAGCTTGATGTTCGAGTGAAGCGATAACCATGTGTTAATATCAATCATAAAACTTGTAACGATATTTTTTTCTAAAATATCTACCTTGATGGATTATATATCCTGGTCAACCTAGCCAAACTTTTGGTATGTTGAGAAGTGTCGAAACATCTAATCTTGCTGAAGAAAGTTATCATCGTCTTGCTTAGAAACGGTTTATCAGACCATGTATTTACTTTTATCGAAGTTATAAGGATGGTAAGGTTAGGTACTCGTTCCTATGATCCTGCCAAAACCGGAGGGATCTACTGTAACATCCGAGAATTTTCGAATTTTGAATGACGATTATATCTTTGACTTTTTGGGTCTGGCTTGACTTATAAGAACGATCATCTAAATCACGTTTTCACGACTCGGACTCTAAAGCAATTTGATGTGAAATGATATTCCTGTCAACTTTTTAGTTTTGCCCGAGACCTGGAAACGAGCCGAAAAGGGCTAAAACAGCACCGCAAACATTATTCGAACAACATACCACGCGGACACACAAAAATAATTAAATTTGTTTTGTTATTTATTTATCAGTATTTATTTAATAAAAATATTAAATAAATTATTCATCATTTTAAATGAAAAGCGTTTTTGAAAACGCGACTATTCGAGTTAAAATCCATTTTTATTTCGGACGAGGCAAAACCGGTTCGCAAAATGAATAACAGATATTTTATTAAATGTTATAAAATATTTATGAAATATTATCAAGCGAATACTCTTTTTTATCGGAAAAATGATTTGAAAAACAATGGCGCAAGTTTCGTGCGTTGAATCATTCGTTAAGCCGCTCAAATGAGTCCCGAACCAATATATTATAAAAGTTTCCAAAAACTTTCACTTTTGGTCCCTGTAAGATATTTACACAAGTAACCCTCAACTATTATTAACTTGTCACTTATTTTTAAAGTTTTATTATAAATAAAACTTTTATATATTTTTTTCATTTCATTCCATCTTTATACACACACACACAAAATATAAACTCTCTCTTCTCCCTCAAACTATCCGGCCAACCACCACCACCGCCGGACCCGGTCACCACCACGCCGCCGCCGCCGGAAAAGTTTTCCGGCGGACTTTTCCGGCCAAACCCAAAAATGCTCCTCATCAACGGATCTACCCGATCCCCATACTCACTCGCACTAACGCGCCACCATCTAAACCAACACCACCACCTCCCCCTCCTCACCACCGCCACCTACACAACACCACAAGGGTGCGTGTGGTTTTGTTCTCAACCCGCTAGGGGTGCGTTTGGTTTGGGACAGCAGCTAGGGGTGGGTTTGGTTTGAGTATAAACATCTCAAGAAGCTGCGTTTGGTTTTGTTATAGAAACGAATGGGCGTTTGGTTTTGTTTATAGAAACGAAGGGACGTTTGGTTTTGTTTATAGAAACGAAGGGACGTTTGGTTTTGTTTATATAAACGAAGGGTGCGCGTGGTTTGTTAACAACAGACGAGGGGTGTTTGTTTTATGGGTTACAGCGAGTCGGGTTGTCGGGTTTGGCTTATGGGTTCACAACCACTAAGGGTGCGTTCGGGTTGGGTTTGCAAGAGAAAGGGTGCGTGGTTTATTTGGCAGCAGCAAGGGCTGCGTGTGGTTTGTTAGTAACAGCCTAGGGGTGCGTTCGGTTGACTGCCACTACCACGAGGGTGCGTTTGGCAGTCACCACCACCATAGGGTGTGTTGGTTTCGGCTGTCAACCACCCACGAGGGTGCGTTTGGCAGTGACAGCAGCTAGGGAGCTAGGGGTGTTTGTTCTTGGTTATTAACAAGATTAGGGTGCGTTTGGTTTAGGTTATAGCAGCAAGGGGTGTGTTTGTTCGGGTTATTAATCGAAAGGGGTGCGTTCGGTTGGGCTTAACAACAATAAGGGTGGGTTCGGTTTGGGTATAACAGCCGAAGGGCTGGGTTTAGTTGGTCTCGCGGCACCAAGGGGTGCGTTGGTTTGATTGTCACGCGGCTAGGGTGCGTTTGGTTATGCGTACAGCACCAAGGGGTGTTTGTTTCTGTGGTTAACACCACATAAGGGTGCGTTTGGCTGTGTAAATCAGCCAAAGGGTGCGTTTGGAATCGGGTCAGCAGCAAGGGGCTGCGTTTGGTTTGTGTTTTCACCAAATAGGGTGCGTTGGGTTGTAGCATAAGCCCCACATAGGGTGCGTTTGGTTATTTAAAACGGATTAGGGTGCGTTTGGCTGTCAAACAGCCGGGACAGCCGGGGATTTGTTTGGTTTGATAATCAGACACAAAAAGGGTGCGTTTTATTTTGCACCATAAATATATTAATTGTTTCATATATTATCAATTGGTTATATGTGATGAAAATCTAATGAAACTTGCGACGTCTAAGTAAAATGTGATATTAATATTTTAAAACGGGATTGATAATAATGTATAAGCAATATTAGATGAGTTTTTGAGCTAAAAACGGATTTTGGCGCGAGTTTGTAACGGGTCATTTCGACCAGAAAATAGAACGTGGGATTCGGATACGAGATTGAAAAGTTAGACTTAGTTGTACAAAATATAACCAATTAATTTTGACGGACGTTTGAATAAAACAGGGAGTTAACTCCCAATAACGAAGAAACTGGAGTGAAATCGGAATATACACTTTAATAGAAAATAAGTTATTTTTAATATATTAAATCTGACAGATCTATTAATTAAACGATTTGAGCACTTTCGAGTCCGTTTCAGCCTTTCGGCGAAACATGAAAGTTGTTCGTAATGACATTTTACTTTGCCGCGAGGATTGTCTGTTTTAAAAATTAAGACATAGCGGGTCAAAACTAAAGGTCGGTTGATCTATTATTTCAATTAATTATATTTAAGACCATTGTTCGGTCCTAAAAACGAAGAGTCTAAAAATAGTAACTTTCGGTAAATATTCGACATAAGCTATGATTAGACGGAAAATAGTATATATTCATATAATATACTAAGGGTTAAGGTTTAAAGACGCGCAAGTGGATTTCTCATCACATGTATATATGTATGTATACATATTAAAATATGTATGATTTCGTCGTTACGATGTACGCATCGTTGATCGTATTTAATACGTGTATTATAATAGAGCGACATAATTATAGGGTCGTGGCCGAGATCGTTGCAGATTCGGTTGTGATTTATTTGGATTATTTGATCGTGGTCTTTGATCAAGGTGAGTTTATAGCTCCCCATGTTTTACTGGTTTTACATATATTTTTGGGGTGAGAACATGCTTGTTTACAAATGCATTTACATGATTGTTTACAAATTGGTTTACATACTCATTTACATAGCTCGCCACTTTAATAGAAAATAAATTATTTTTAATATATTAAATCTGACAGATCTATTAATTAAACGATTTGAGCACTTTCGAGTCCATGATGGGAACATATTATTTGCATACATGCCTGGGTGTTCTTGGAGGGAACACCCATGAGGGGAACACATTATTTTAAATCACTGCCCGGGTGTTCTTAGAGGGGACACCTGTGATGGGTACATACAAGTCTACGTCACAGCGTCATGAACTGTAAATCACTTGGAGGGTGAGCGCGAATGTTATGAAATAGATCTATTTGGGTGTGGATCCCTGTTCGGGTGATTAGCTATCACTGGGAACGAACGTTATAACATGTCGGATCACGTTGGGACTACAGGGCCCCCAACAAATACATATGAATTCTTACTTTTATTATTAGCTTCAGTTTCATGAGCTTAGAGTAATCGTAAACATTGTTTTATACTCACATGGATATTTACGTTGCCTTGAATAAAGTGGCAATACATACTTGAAACATTTTGGTGACATTAAATTGGTCATGCATTCTTTATAAATCTTTGGGATAAGATTGGTACTTTTGGTGACATAAAATGTGTCGTGCATTCTTTATAAATCTTTGGGATTTTTACATGGTACTGTGATGATACAGTGGATTACATTCATATTTAAACTAATCTATGAACTCACCAACTTTAATGTTGACACTTTTAAGCATGTTTTTCTCAGGTGAATTAGATGCTTGGATTATTTGATGTGCATTGGAGTCT
This sequence comes from Tanacetum coccineum, assembly GCA_026074375.1. Lineage (NCBI taxonomy): Eukaryota > Viridiplantae > Streptophyta > Magnoliopsida > Asterales > Asteraceae > Tanacetum > Tanacetum coccineum. Next base: position 54,339 of record BQNB010021107.1, on the reverse strand, counting down.
TTACATTCAAGTTTTTCATGGTGATGCAATTATGGGACAACTATTATTTTGATTTCAGAAAATCAACGAGATTGTTTTACAAACGACACATTTAGAGGTCGTTCTCTTGTATCTAGCGCTGTGTATTATGAAGTAGCACCCCATGTGGTATTCCGCTGCGTTGTATGATTTTTGGGGGTGTTACAGGTTTTGTCTCAAATTCAGTTCTATCGAGTTTGGGATAAAGGTTTACTTTTTAAACTCAAACACGGTTTTGGGAATTGTAAAAGTGAGCATCATTTTCGGTTTCATCGAAAGTGTTGTCATTTTTTTATATTCAAAGTGTAGAACACACATTCTCGGTTGTATCGAGTTTATGTGTTTCATTTTCAGAAATATCGAAAAGGGAACCGAGTTTCATCAAACTTGATCATATTATGGTTTTATCGTGATAATTGAATCAATTTTTGATTGAAATACTTTTTCAAAAAGTGTGAATAAAAAAATACGCACTATTCCGAATTTGAGTTTATCGAGTTTACTGAGTTTAGTTTTATCCGAGAAATATTCCAAGGTTAAGACATAGTTCTGTCCGAGATATAGACTGAGAAAAGTGTTACTGAATTTGGAAAACGGATTTGAGACACGTGTTATATTTGACAAGTATTGAAGGTTTTTGGTTGATCACAAATAGAACTCTTTTTCGTCTACAAAGATCTAAGTTTTGAATCACAAGAAATGTCGACGTCTAATGTACATCAACAATCTCTTGATGATGCCGGTTCTGAGACTAGACCTTCGATGCTTGAGAGAGGTAGCTATATACCATAGGCAAGTCGTTTTAGAAGATACCTCAATCGAAATAGAGAAACTAGAAAGTGGCTTAACAAGACAATTGATGACGGTCCATATGAGTTTAAGATGTTCACTCCTTCTGAAACAGAAGCACCAAGGATGCAAAAAGAAGAGGATTTAAGAGGAGATGATTGGAAACAGTATAAAGCTGAGATTAAGGCAATGAACTTGATTCTAATCTCTATTCCAAATGACATCTATAACTCTGTAGATGCTTGTACTACTGCAAAAGCCATGTGAAAACGAGTTAAACATTTAATGCGAGGAACTGTACAAAACCAAGTTGACAGGACACATTTCAATAATAAGTTCGATCAATTTGTTGCTGAATCAGGCGAAGCACTCGTCTCAGTATACAATTGTTTTGCTCGATTAATAATGATTTGGAATGAAATCATATCATATTTCCAAAAGTCGCCATTAACACAAAGTTTCTAAATTGTCTACAACCTGAATGGATGAAGTATGTTACTCAAGTTAATCTTGCAAAAAGATTGACTGAAGATTATTATGATGATTTGTTTGATTACCTTCAACAATTTAAGATGGTAAATGCATCAAGAGCAAAGAAATTGGAGAAATCCCATAATCCTCTTGCGTTGGTAGCACACACAGGTTCCTCATCTAGAACTTCATCACCATACTATGTTACACATCCCCCTTTAGTGGTTGATTATGATGATGATTATCAAAGGGATACAATTCAAAACAACCCTGATGACCCACTCACTTCTGCAATGATTCTACTTGCTCGTGCCATTCTTGAAACTTCTCTAATCCAACAAATAATCGTCTTCGTACCTCCTCTAACACCATAAATCAAGCCATTGTTCAAGGTGACAGAGTGAATATTCAAAGCAAGAATTCTGGTAATGATGGCAGAAATACAAGACGTTCATATGTTCAAGAGGAAGTCATTGAGAGTAACAATGTTCAGAATGATGTTGGAAACATTCAGAGAACTCTTTGAACTGCGTCTTCAGGAACTGTTGCAAATGTTCAATGCTACACTACAATGAGAAAGTCCATTATGCTCGTAATTGTCTAAAGCTAAGAATCAGGGATTCAAAGTACTTCATGGAACAGATGCTGCTAGCAAAACAGGATGAAGCAGGATTCATTCTTACCGATGAACAAATTGAGGAATTAAGTGCAAACATATGCTTGATGGCCAGAATTCAACCAGCAAACATTGATGGGCCAAGTAATGATTATGCATTTCTCAGTCAGGTACAAACTTCATCTACCAGTTATGTGAATTCGCTATTTGCTAAAGATACCAAAGAGCAAAAATATCCGACGCAACCTAAAATCATTAACCAATCAATTGGTGATGATCAAATTGATAGCAATATTATATTTGATGAACCAAATGAAGATGTTAATAGTGGCAGTGTTGAACACGATAACAATGTTCAAGACTCATATAAATTCGAGCAATTAGCTAGAAATGCGTATAAGGAAGCTGAGAAACAACAAATAATTGCTAAAAAAGTTCAACAACAAAACATAATGTTGCCCAAACAGCTTGAGTTGTATAAGGAAAAGATTCGGGTTTTTGAAATAACTAAAGAAAAGACCACTACCTACTTTAATGAATATATTGAGGCTGAACGAAAAGCAAAACGATTTGAACAAGAGCCACAATCTCAATTTATTCGTGATCGAGACATCATTCGAGATTTAGAACAACAACATGATAAATTAGATTTAAAGGTTGTTGAATTAAAAAGGCAAACTATGGAACTTTAAAAGACTCAATCAATTTTGAAACACAAAATGAGTGAAAACGAAGATCAATACCATGACATAGTGTTAAAAAGAATGTGGACACAATGTTAAAAATTGGTAATTCTTTACAAGGAATGTTTATGATTGGACCAAAACCTATGTCATTTTATGATTCCAAATTGAAACATGGTTTGGGGTATGCGAATCCTTATACTCTCAAGAAAGCAATTTCTCAAAATCCAAAATTGTATGATGCATCTTGCTTGGATGATTCAAAAATTCATATGAATGTTAGAGATACTGAAGACATTCTTGAGGATGCTACCAAGAGTCAAATAAAAATGAAAAACAAGATGAAAGATCTAGTTGCTATTCAGAAAAAACAAAATGTGTGTACAATTGACTACAACAAGTTAAATGCTCTTTATGATGACTTTGTTCCACAAAAAGAACTTTCTGATGAACAAAAATATTTTCCATCATCTTTTATATCTTCTGAAGATCCTTTAAATGAAAGTTCACCGTATTCTTCTTCTGAAACTAAACCCACTAAAAAATAAATGCCTAGTGCTAATCCAATATTAGTGGATTTGAATCAAATGGAAAATGATTTTCAAATTTTTTTTCAGTTGTTGGAAATGGCTTCTAAATGGGAAAGCATTTTTTATACCTCTCCAGAAGAAATATGGTTAAATGACTTTTGTCAAGAGCAACTTAAACCAATTCTTCAAGAGATGCAGTTTAAGATGGAAATCTTTCAAAAACGATTTTTAAGAGATATAAAAGAAATGAAAGATGTTTTTGAATCAACAGAAAGTGATCTTAGTGAGACATGGAAACAAAATGAACTTTTGAAAGATCAACTCTTGGAAGCAACACTCAAGAATGAAATCAAATGTTGTGTGTTGTTGAGACATGGAAACAAAATGAACTTTTGAAAGATAAACTCTTAGAAGCAACACTCAAGAATGAAATTGAATGTTGTGTGCTGTTGAGTCATGAATGTGTTGCTAACAATATGCAAGATGAAATTGAGAAAGTTCATAGAGACTCCATTGAAATCTAAGAGGTAATGCAAAAACGAATAAACATTCTTGAAAACGATGTTCAAAGATGTCAAAAACAAAGTCTTGATTTTGAACTACAGTTGCAACACGAAAAACAAAAACAAAAATGTGAATCTTCTTTGAAAAACGTTTGTGAAACCTCTTGGATATCAAAAATGGAAAAGCTGGAGAGTGAGAACGTGTCTTTGGAATTTAAAGTTCAATCTTTGATAAAAGAACGAGATAATGTCAAAACAGAATATCAAGAACTTTTCGATTCAATCAAAAAAAACACGTGCTCAAACTCAAGGGGAAATCAATGAGTTGATTGAGAATGTTAAACAAAAGACCTATGCTTATGCGGATGTTCATGCTCAAAATCAAGATTTTTTGATGAAAATATCTGAGTTGAAAGCTAATCTGAAAAATGTTGAAAAAGGTAAGTCTATAAATACTAAGTTTGATAAAGCTAATATTTCTAAAACTCTTTTTTGTGTCACACCATTGAATAAACAAGTTTTTCAAAAGAAAACCGTTGCTCCCCAAATTAAAGAGAAACATATTTTTATCAAAAACAATCACTTTACAGACTTCACCTAACAAACAACAAGCTGTTGAAATAAACAAAAATGTTATTGTACCGAAAATATTCAAAGTTAGAACAAGACAAGTCACAAATACAAATAAAGCTAAGAGTGTTTTATCTTCTATATGACTGAGCGCGCTACTTCTAGTGTTAGAAGACCAACGCATTGGGATTCATCATTCAAGAATAGTGTCATTTCCAACACTAAGAATTCATCAGAAAAAGTAGAAGTTTCTGCTAGGACCAATAATAAACCAGATGTTGCATCTAAGAATGTTGCGTCAAATACAATTGTAACTAATGATGAAATCAAAAATGCTCTTATAGCAAAAAATGTATTGTGTATTTCTTATGCTAAGAATGTGCTTATCCTGTGTCATGATAATTGTCTTGCGAAGTATAAATTGAATGTGCGTTCGAAAGTTAGGAGAGCCTTATTCACTACTCCTAGAATAGTAAAATCTATGTTTATAGATTCTACTCCAATAGTTTCTAAGACTAGGTTTACTGTTAGGACCGTTCAATCTAAGTCTCTAGACACTACAGCTAAGATTGAAGCAGTTACTCCCTTAAGTGCCAAAAATAAGGTCTCTAGCGTTTTTCCTATAAGAGATAATTCACTTAGAAACTATATGAAGAACAAAATTCGAACTAGTCGAATGTGGCAAAAGTGGTACGAATTACAACCAAATGTTGGTTGGTCACCTGTTAAAACGTCTCCGCATGTTAATAATGGTAGATCTACTGTTAAACCATTAGTTTCTGTTAAAAATGGGTAGTCAAATTGTCCACTTGTCTATGTGTAGTATCTTCATGTGTTGCAGGTGGTTCAAATCGTTCTGTGGATTGTTGATAGTGGTTGTTCAAAGCATATGATGGGTGATCGTTCAATGCTGAAAAATTTTGTTGAGAAATTCATGGGCAACGTCCGCTTTGGGAATGATCATTTTGCAGCAATAACAGGCTATGAAGATTATGTACAAGGCAATATCACGATTTGTCATGTATATTATGTTGAAGGTTTAGGACATAATCTCTTCAGTGTCGGACAATTTTGTGACAGTGATTTGGAAGTTGCTTTTCGCTCAAAAACATGCTATGTGCGAAATCTAGAAGGAGATGATCTGCTTACAGGAGATCGTGAATCCAATTTATACACTATCTCCATTCCTGATATGGCTGCTTCTTCACCCTTTGTCTTTTGTCCAGAGCTACTTTGACAAAGTCATGGTTATGGCACCGCAGACTCTCACATCTTAATTTTGGTACCATAAATGATCTTACCAAACATGACCTGGTTGATGGTCTTCTAAAATTCAAATACAGAAAAGATCACCTATGTTCTGCTTGTGAGCGAGGAAAGAGCAAGAAATCTTCTCATCCACCTAAATTGGTTCCAAGTACTCATTCCAAGTTGTAATTGCTTCATATGGATTTATGCGGACCAATGTGAGTAGCCTCAATCAATGGAAAGAAGTATATTCTTGTGATTGTGGATGACTATTCTCAATTCACATGGGTATATTTTCTTCACACAAAAGATGAGACTCCAAAGATTATTAAGAATTTCATTGCGCGACTTCAGTTGAATTTCAATGCCAAAGTGTGCAAGATTCGCACTGATAATGGTACTTAATTCAAAAATACAATTCTTAAGGCTCATTATGATAAGTTAGGCATTATGCAACAGTTTTTAACTGCTCGTACGCCTCAACAAAATGGAGTTGTTGAAAGACGAAATAGAACTTTAGTCGAGGCTGTTAGGGATACGAAATTCCTAGGAAAGTGTTGGTCACTCCATAGATAACAGTCATTAGCTCGTTAAGTAATTTTTGGAAACTTACATAGGTAGTTAGTCCAAGTCCCATGGATGAGTCCATTAAGCCAAGGCACATCCACCCCTTGTAAGTATATAAACACCTCTCCATGCCTTGGAGAGGTGGTTGGTTGGTTGTATGTTTTTTACTTAATGCATTTCATGTTCTCTACTTTCTCTCAGTAGAAACTACATCCTTCCTCCCACTTTCTCTCTTTAGTTCTTGGTTCATATATCAAAGATTACTTGTATTCTACAATTGGTATCAAGAGCCATGGAGTGATTTGCTTAGTTTTGTGTTTGTTTTGTTTTTGGTTCGTTGGTTTTCCTTTAAATTCGTTCGCATTTTTCTTCTTTTTCTTTTGTTTTCGAAGCGTATTCATACACTAAAAGATCATTTACTTAGGTAAAGTTGATCTAATATCTTTGGATATAGGTGTATTTGCTTTGGATCAAAGAAAAACTCATTTTTGTTCATCTTTTGTTTTCGAAAAACCTTATAAAGTACAAATCTTGATTTTGAAATTTTTGGCTTAAAAACCAAAAAGTTGTCATTTTTAAGGTACCTATAGGTTTAAAAATACTAGTTCTACAAGAAATTTTAGGAAAAAACAATCAAAAATATGTCTTTTTGTGTTTAAAGATTTTGAGTTTCGTCCGTGTGTTACCTGAATTCACAGTGTCCGAATTTGCAATTTAGTGTTACCCAAATTCGCAGTGTCCGAATTAGAAATTACCGTGGTACCCGAATTATCAGTTGCTCGGTATCACCCGAATTTGTAATTCTTAGTATCACTCGAACTAGCAGTTGCTCAGTATCACCAGAATTTGCAATTCTCAGTATCACCTGAAAATTCTCAGTATCACCCGAATTAGCAGTTGCTCAGTATCACCTGAATTTGCAATTTTTAGTATCACCCGAATTTGTAATTCTCAGTATCACCCGAATTAGCAGTTGCTCAGTATCACCTGAATTTGCAATTCTCATTATCACCCAAATTTGCAATTTCTTAGTAACATCCGAATTCGCAATTTCTTAGTAGCACCCGAATTTTCAATTACTTAGAAGTACCCGAATTTGCAATTTCTTAGTAACACCCGAATTCGCAATTTGCTTAATTAACCAAATTTTCAACATAAACTTAAAACTCAAATTTCTTAATCAAAATTATACGGTTTATTTCTTTGACTTGTAAAATCCCATGAAGCACTCAATTGTTTTCCTGGTTTTGTCAAGAATTGTAAAATCCCGTGTAGTTTCAATACCTAATACACACAAAAGACAACACCCACAAACACAATTACTTTCTATCACCGCTCGATCAAACAGTAATCTTTCAACATACCAATTTCTCAATGACGACTCTTGCTAACAAAGCAATCCTGTCAGGTGCTGACAATCGTCCACCCATGTTGAAAAAGGATATGTATGATTCTTGGAAAAAGCATAATGGAGCTATACATGTTAAATAGACAACATGGACGAATGATCCTTGAATCTGTTGAAAATGGTCCACTCATTTGGCCTTCAATTGAGGAAAATAGAGTGACTAGACCAAAGAAATATTCTGAGTTATCTGCTACAGAATCAATTCAAGCTGATGGTGATATCAAGGCAACAAATATCATTCTCCAAGGACTACCACCTGAGGTCTATGCATTGGTTAGCAATCATAAAGTCGCCAAGAAACTTTGGGAAAGAATTCAACTTCTCATGCAAGGAACTTCATTGACAAAACAGGAAAGAGATTGTAAGCTTTATGATGAATTTGATAAGTTTGCTTATAGGAAGGGGGAAACACTTCGTGATTTCTACTTGAGATTTTCACTGCTACTCAATGACATAAACATCTACAATATAAAACTGGAACAATTTCAAGTGAACACCAAGTTTTTGAATACTCTTCCTCCTGAGTGGAGCAAATTTATGATAGATGTCAAACTGGTTTGGGATTTGCACACAACTAACATTGATCAGCTTCATGCTTACTTGGGATAACATGAATTTCATGAAAATGAGGTTCGTTTAATGCATGAACACAACTCAGATCCGCTTGCATTGGTTGCTACCCATCAGATGACCTAGTTTCCTTATCAAACTCATCAAAACTCATACCAAAACATGCAATTTCAACCAAAAGTTTCACCATATTAGTCTCAACAATACTCAACTCCTCAACCATCAACACCTCTTTCAATCACTTATCCATCTAATGATTATCAATCCTCAATTCACCATAACGTTTATTCTCCACCATCATCCATCCCTTAATTGGAATGTGTTCCCACCGTTAACCAACAATCTGAATTTTTCCAACCAGACTCAGGTCTAATTGTTCTAGTATTCCAGAAAGGTGATGATCCTAGTGATGCCATCAATCACATGATGTCTTTCTTGACTACTGTTGTCACTTCCCGCTACCCTACTACCAATAATCAGCTGAGAAATTCTTCAAACCTAGGCAACAAGCTACCATTAATAATGGAAGGGTAACCTTACAACCAATTCAGGGGAGACAAACTTCTCTAGCTGTAGGTACTACAAGGACATACACTCTAGGAGCAAGTGGAAGCAATTCTGGGAAACAAAGGACTGTCATCTGTTACAACTGCAAAGGGGAATGCTACATGTCTAAACAGTGCACTAAACCTAAGAGGAAACGAGATGATTCTCAGTTTAAGGATAAAGTGTTGTTGGTACAAGCTCAAGTAAGTGGTCAAATTCTACATGAGGAGAAACTTGCATTTTTGGCAGATCTAGGAATTCCAGAAGGTCAAGCCATACAGACTGTCATTGCTCATAATGCTGCTTATCAAGCTAAAGATTTGGATGCATATGACTCTGATTGTAATGAACTCGACACTGCCAAAGTTTCTCTCATGGTGAATTTAACTCATTATGGTTCAGATGCTCTTGTTGAGGTATACAATCATGATAATATGAATAATAATATGATTAATCAAGCTGTGCAGGCGATGCCGTCTTCTAAACAGTCGAATGTTGTGAACCACTCAGAGACTAAAATAACCAATGATAGCAATATCATTCCTTATTCTCGGTATATGATTGAATCACAACAGGCAGTTGTTCAGAATTCTAACTCCTCTGCACAACAAGATGCACTGATATTATCTGTGATTGAACAACTGAAAAACCAAGTAGTTAATTGTACCAAGATAAATCTGGAAAATAAAAGTGTCAATGATACTTTAAATGCTGAGCTTGAAAGATATAAGGAACAAGTTAAAGTTTTGAAAGAAGTACAAAATGTTATTAGCGGAGCACATGACTACATCGTTTTTCAGAATCAAGTGCACACAGTCAGTAGATGAATGATCGTCTTAAACAAACTCCTTTCTGAACATTTAAAATAAAAAGCGGAATCTTTAATGCAAACAGTTACTCATCTCAAAAAATGATTTTAAGAACACAAAATCTAGAACATCGATAGAGAGATTGCGATAGAAAAGACGATCAAACATCCAGAAAAACATTGATTTCTAGATAATATTGTTTTTAAAAGAGATCAATCTTCACAAACTGTTCACAAGTTGACAAACCTCAGTTTTTCTATGATCATACCACTAAACAAGCTCTAGGTTTTCAAAATCCTTTCTATCTGAAGAAAGCTCGACAGTTGGAACCAAAGCTTTATGATGGTAATGTCATTAAGAATACTTGTGCTATTGTGATTCCTGACTCCAAAGAGACCTTAATGCTTGCTGAAGAGAGTCATTCAAAAATGCTTTTAAAACAAAAAGATCCTATGATGTTAGAAAAGAAAGTTAATACTACACCAGTCGATTATGCTGTTCTTAATCAACTTTCTTAAGATTTTGAAAAACAATTTGTTCCACAAACTGAATTATCTGCTGAACAAGCCTTTTGGTCTTAGAATTCTATAAATTCTGTTGAACCCACTCTTTCTAGTAGACCCACCAAAGTTAAGGTTCCAAAAGAACTTCTTAAAGTCAGCATGGTTAATACGAGTTTGAAGAAACTTAAACACCACCTTGCTGGTTTTGATGTAGTTGTCAAAGAAAGAACCATACCCACAGCCATCACTGAAGGCTCATAGGGGTTCGAACATACAAAAGCTTGTTTTAAGGATGAAATAATTCAATTTTTAAAAGCTCTAAAGGGCTTATTTAATACATTAGATCAATATTTGATTGATGAACTTTTTAAAGTTAAAAATGTCTTCCATAAAATGGAACAGGCTGTGGAACAACATCGTTTAGAGTCAAAAACATTTGAAGTGAAAATGAATCAAGTTTTGAACGAAAATGAACGACTCTTAGAACAAGTTATTAGCAAAGATATCGTGAACACTATTGTGAATTCTTCTGTAGACATTGCTTCTGTGAATATGCATGAATGTAAAAGTGTCTCAAACTTGAGACTGAGCTTCTCAACAAAAAGGATTTCGTTGAAAAAGACATTTACGATAAACTGTTCAAAAGTTTTACCACTCTTGAAAAACATTGCATCTCTTTAGAAGTTGATAGTCAACTTAACAGGATTTTCAAAGGGACAATTCTTGTTTCAAATCAAAGTGCACTAAGTTTTGATCATGTTTGAATTAAATGAATCTAAAAGCCTTAGTCCCAAGAGAAGGACACAGTCATAAAAGAGTTAAAGAGAGAATTAAATCCTATGTGGAAAAATGGAATGAGGATAAGATTAAAAAGGACTTAGAAGAGATTGAAACAATTAATATTGAATTGGATCATATGGAGTCAAAACTTAATGCCGAGAATGATCATTTTGAAACAACCTATAAGCAACCTTTAATACTTGATTTAAGAAACCAGCACGTATTCGAATCAAAGAACAAGTGGTGATTTTAATTAATCCAAGTCAATCTAAAGTCTTGTGGAAATCTCTGATTTAAATGCTATCCATCAAGGAAATGTTTGAAATTAATAGCACTCAAGGAAGACTAAACAAACTTAAAGTAAAAACTCTATTAGAGAAAATGCGTTTTGAAACACACTATAGATCTAAGATGCTTAAGATTGACGTGAAACCAATAACTCCGAAATTGTTGATTATAAAAAGACACTCACTAAGCCTATATAAAGTACACTCAAGAAGAAACAATAGATCTTAGGATCTAGTTGAACATGTTAAATCAAAATATCCACTAGATCATTCCTTAGAATCTGCCTGTAGGTATGCTAAACTAATTCAGGAGTTGCTTACACACATCAGTAAAACCTGCCCGAGTGTCAACAATACTGATGGAAAATTAGTGGCTGTGACCCCAAAGAACAAGGACAAAAGAGTTAGATTCACTGAGCCCGTCACATCCTCAGGAAACACAATCACAAAAACAGCCTCTACATCAAACCTAGTTTCTAACAAACCTATGTTGTCTTCTACAGGAGTAAAACAGTCTACTAGTGCTTGCGGTCCACAGCCTTCAGGCAATACAAAGAAAGATAAGAATCGGCAAACACCAAGTAGTACTCAGAAGAATAAAGTAGAAGCCCACCCTAGGAAAGTTGAATCTAGTTTGAAAAATAAAGACTGTGTTGTTAAACCTAAAGGAACTGCTCATATGCAGCATTCCAAGCTTAATGCGAATTCTGAACTTAAATGTGTTAAGTGTAATGGTTGCATGCTTTCTGATAATCATGATTTGTGTGTTCTTGATTTTATCAATAAAAGGGAAAATTGCTCGTAATAAATCTAAATCTGTTAAGCAAAGTTCAAAGAGAAAAGTTTGGAAACCAACAGGAAAGGTGTTTACAAATATTAGATACATCTGGAGACCTACTGGTCGGACCTTCACTATAGTAGGAAATGCATGCCCTTTAACTAGGATTACCACAACTACTGAAGTACCCCTTAGGAAACCAACTGCTCTAGAAAATGAAACACCTAAGCCTGTTGTAACATTGGTTTACTCAAGGAAACCTAGGAAATCTAAAACTAATGTTCCTGTTATTAAATCTAAGGTTCCTAAATCTGTATCTGCTAACAAAAAGGAACCACAGTCAATCTGGGATCCATAGTTTCCGAGTTTCTTACTTCCTCTCTGATGACTGCAGGTTGTCCAAATTGTTCTGCTGGTATTTGGACTCGGCTGTTCCCAAGAATATGATAGGAGATCCTCTCTCAGCTCACCAATTTCGACAATAAATATTTAGGTGAATGAGTCAAATTCAGAAATGAACACGTTGCAAATATTTGGGATTAACGGAGATTATCAAATTAGAACTGTTTACAATCTCAAGGGTTTACTATGTGGAAGTACTTGGACACAACTTATTCTCTGTTGGGCAATTTTGTGATTCGGAACCTTGAAGTTGCTTTTCGTCAGCAACTTCTTCATTCGAAATGTTAGAAGGTGTTATCTACTAACTGGATCTCGAGGTCAACAACTGTATACTCTATTCATCTGGAGATTATTGATGACTTCCGAACCTATATGTCTCTGTCAAAAACCTCAAGACTAAGACCAGGCTATGACACCGACGTCTGTCACATCTGAACATTTGGTGCAATCCACCATTTAGCTAGACACGGTCATGTCGAGTCTCCCTAAGCTAAAAATTGAAAAGGACCATCTGTGTCTGCTTGTGCAATGGTGGAAAAGCAAGAAGAAACCCCACAAACCTTAAATCTAAAGACACTAACCCAAGAAAAACTCAATCTTTTACACAAGGATCTTTTGTGACCAATCGTGTCGCAAGTGTTAATGGAAAGAAGTACATCCTCGTCATTGTTGATGATTACTCTCAATTTACATGGGTAAAGTGCTTAAGGTTAAAAGATGAAGCTCCAAATTTCATAATCAAGTTTCTCAAAATGATCCAAGTGCGGTTTAAAGTACCTGTCCGACAAATCAGAACAAATAATGGAACTGAATTTGTAATCAATATTTATTAATATTATGAGAAAAGTTGGCATCTCTCATGAAACATCTGTGTGGTCGGCTCTCCACCAGCAAAATGGTGTTTGTTAATAAGACGTAATCGTACGCTAATTGAAGTTGCCCACACAATGTTGATTTAAGCAAAAGCTCCGTTATTCTTTTGGGCAAAAGCAGTTGCTACTGCATGTTATACCCAAAATCGTTCATCGTACGTCATCGTCCGTAAAACACATATGAGATTTTTACAAGACAAACTCTCGACTTTCGTTTTTTCCATGTATTTGGTGCACTCTGTTAATCGACGAATGATAGTGAGAACTTGGGTAAGTAAACAACCGAAGCTGAAATGGTATATTTCATTGCTATGCACCCATAAAGAAAGCATTTTGAATTTACAACCGACGTACCAGATGAATCATTGAGACAATTCATGTAGATTTTGATGAGCTGATAGCAATGGCTTCTGAACACAGCAGTTTAGGACCCGCACTTCATGAAATAACTCCTGCAACAATCAGTTCATGACTCGTGCCAAACCCTCCTTCTTCAACACTGTTTACACCACCTTCAAGAATCGATTGAGATCTTTTGTTTCAACCGTTGTTTGATTAATTACTCACTCCTCTACCCAATGTTGATAACCCAGCCTTTGAAGTCGTTGCTCCAATTCATGTAGTAGCTCCAGTTCTTGATGTATCAACCGGTTCACCTTCTTCAACAAATGTTGACCAAGATGCACCATCACCAAGTAACTCTCAAACAACACCCAAAACTCAACCTCCCATCATTCCTAATGATGTTGAAGAAGACAATCATGATATTAAAGTTGCACATATGGGTAATGATCCGTACTTTGGTATCCCAATTCCAGAAGTTCATTCTGATCAATCTTTATCATCGGATATTATTCATAAAATTGTGCATCTCGATCACCAAATTTCTGAACACAATAGCAAATGGACTAAGGATCACCCACTTGAAAATATAATTAAAGAACTCGCTAGACCAGTTTCCACAAGGCTACAATTACATGAGCAAGCTCTTTTCTGTTATTATGATGCTTTTCTCACTGCTGTTGAACCCGACGTATAAAGATGCTTTGACTTAATTCTGCTGGATCAAAGCAATGCAAGAAGAACTCAATGAGTTTGAATGACTTAGAGTATGGGAGCTCGTACCCTGACCAGATAAAGTTATGGTTATTACTTTAAAGTGGATCTACAAAGTGAAGCTAGATGAACTGGGATGTATTCTAAAGAACAAAGCTCAGTTAGTAGCTCGTGGTTACTATCAAGAAAAGGGAATTGATTTTGAAGAGTCTTTTGCTTTGGTTTCAAGATTAGAGGATATAAGGATTTTTATCGCATTTGCCGCTCACATGAACATGGTCGTCTACCAAATGGATGTGAAGACTGCGTTTCTGTATGGTAATTTGCGAGAAGATGTTTATGTTAGCCATCCGGACGGGTTTGTAAATCCAGATAACCCCAATTATGTGTACAAGCTAAATAAAGCTCTTTATGGGTTGAAACAAGCTCTACGCGCGTGGTATGACATGTTGTATTCATTCCTGATATCCCAAGACTTCTCCAAAGGCTCAGTAGATCCTACTCTATTCATCCGTAGGGAAGGCAATGAATTACTTCTAGTACAAATATATGTCTATGATATTATCTTTGCTGCATCTACACCTGAACTTTGTGACCTATTTGCTAAAATCATGTGTTCAAAATTTAAGATGTCAATGATGGGCAAAATCTTATTTTTCATAGGACTACAGATTTCTCAAAGTCCCAGAGGCATCTTTATTAACCAGTCAAAACATGTCCTTAAATCTTTAAAGAAATACGATTTTGACTCTTGTGACCCAGTGGATACTCCCATGGTGGAGAAATCCAAACTGGATGAGGATAAAGAAGGAAACGTTGTTGATCCATCACATTATTGTGGCATGATTGGCACCCTCCTTTATCTTATAGCCAATAGACCTGACCTACAGTTTGCTATATGCATGTGTTCCCGGTATCAGGCACGGCCTACCGAAAAGCACTTACATGCGGTCAAAAGGATCTTTCGGTATCTAAGAGGAACCGTCAATCGGGGACTATGGTATCCGAAGGATTCTTCGATTGCTCTAACAGAATTTGTATATGCGGATCATGTTGGTTGTCAAGATACACGCTGTAGCACATCTTGTAGTATGTAGTTTCTGGGAGATTGACTTGTAAGCTGGTCATCAAAAATGAAGAAAAGCGCTGAGATATCCAGTACGGAAGTTGAATATATTGTTTTGTCAGGCTGTTGTGCTCAAGTCATTTGGATGAGATCATAGCTTATCGACTATGGCTTTGGATTCAATAAAATTCCAATGTACTGTGATAACAAAAGCGTTATTACCTTAAGCTGCAACAACGTTCAACATTCCAGATCAAAGCATATAGACATCAGATTTCACTTTATCAAGGAGCATGTTGAGAATGGGGTGATCAAACTTTACTTTGTCAATACGAAGTATCAACTGGTGGACATCTTCACTAAAGCTCTTGGCAGAGAAAGGATAGAATTTCTTATCAGCAAGCTAGGAATGCGGAGTTTTACGCCAAAGACTCTGAAACAATTGGCAGATGAAGTTAATGAATAGTGGTGGTACCTATTCAAATATCCTGTATCATATGTATATATATTAACACCATGAAAACCAAAAATATTTTTCATTTTTCATAAAATTTTATAAAAATAAAAATACAAAAATATAAAATTCATAAAATCAAAGAAAATAATTAAAAATGTGAAAATATAAAAAGAAGTAATAATGGCATGTCTTCTGAAAATCGATAACACTTACGGTCTTAGAAATGTCATTTAATAATGATACGAGGCTGTAAATGAAGTTCGAGCAGAAGTTCAAAAGTTTTCAAAACATGCCAAAAATGGCTTGCTATTATTTCATATAGCAACCCGGTCATCATCTTAAAGGCAAGTATTTCAAAAAGAAAACTTGACCTCATAACGGGAATTTATTCTCGGGCATGGTCTACTTTATGATCATGCAAAGGCTTGTGATTACTTTGCATCACAACACGTGCTTCCTATATACCATTAGTGTACGTGTCAGTGCGCTTATGTGTTAAAATAAGAGAAATCTTATTTTTATTGGTAAAAAGTTGTCTTCACAATGAATCAGTGTTTTCAGTAATCACAAAAGGATTTTAAAAGACAATTCGACCACTCAAACAATGACAACAGCTCTTTAAATAGAAAACGGGTCGTTATTTGAGGGGGAGAAAGCATCATCAAATAATCTTTTAAAACGGTCTTTCAAAATAAGTCACGGAATAAACGGATAAAGTTTTTGATAATGACGGATAACAATTTCAAGGGGAGTTAATGGATTTTAACTACACGAGCTTTAGATGTCATTTGTTTCAAACTTTAGGGACTTATTTGAAATATGAGACCTAGTGAGTATAGGCTTTAAACGACATTCGATCAATATTGCCAACACCTCATAGTTGTAAAAGACTTAGGATTGTTTGGAAATAATCAACTAGTTTTAATAGCCTTGAAGTTGATTCTCACGGGATAGATCTAAGCTTAGTTATACCTCAAACACGATCTCAAGTATGTGTGCGTACAAGGTTTTGCTGATTCCGAGGTGTCGAAACCAGCAAGGGGGAAGGAGTAGATGTATACTTGATAGAGTCCATGGCCTTCTTTTGAAGTCACCTTCTTTAAATTTTAGGCCTTTCTTTGTTTCTTTCGGGTGCACTATTTCAATCACATGGTGGAAGAGACATCTCGTCATTAGTCAATATGCATCATTTGAGTCCCTAGGGGGAAGTGTTGGGAGTATAATTATTTAAAACGTGAGAAGAATTCTTTCTGATTCAATAAATGCTTCCTCAAACGGTTAATCACTAAGCTTATTTTTTAAGAGAGTAGAAATAGTTGATAAAAGAGCTGCACATAGGTTTGATAAGTATGATGATTCCTTAAGTTAGTCAGTATTCTGCAGAAATAAATGAGTACATTTGGGACATAGTTGACTTAGGTGTTTTCATTTCGACTACTTAGAGGGAATAATCAGACATCCGGGACTTAATTGACTTTGGTGTTACGATTTCGAATTAATTGTGTACTTCGGATATTTAGGCTTTTTACATCAAGTCTGCTTGAGGTGGCTTGCAAGAAAGTTTTAAATCTACTCAAAGAAGGATTGTTGATTTAGGGGGAAGATAAGACAACTTCTTATGAGAGATTACGGGGAAGACCTACGGCTGCTACAAAAGAACCATATGATGTTCTCATCATTCAGGTCAAACCTCGTATATAATATAAACTTGTGAATTTGTATATATGTAGTGTAGACATAATGGTGATAATAAGGAGTGCTCGAGTATAAAAATTTTAAGAATTTCTTAGTAAATTCAAAAATTTTCAAATTATTGTACTCAGCACTGTCTTATATACCCTCAAAAATTGAGGAGGAACATTAAAATGTACCTAATTGTTATCATGTAACATTTTATCCCTGAACGTTTAATCAATTGATATCCAAAATATCAAGGAATTAACATTTTGGATAAGGGGAGAAAATGTGATTAAACTGAACCTAACTCGTATTGAAATGTGATCATATAAAATGAACTTAATGCACTCTACACTTAGCATGTACTACGATATCGATGCACATGTTAAGGGGGAGTTTTTTGTGATAATGAAAAACTTTCAAAGTGTTAAATCTTTTGATATTTATATCAAACACTTTGATTGAACTTTTTAAACATTTTGGAAGGATTGTGATGAAATACCCAAAAGACCAACCATGTATTTAAATTTATGAATTTATAAGGTGGTTGGGCATAGGTATTCAAATCCCATGATCCAGCTAGAACCGGAGGGATCTACCCAGGGATATCCACTAGATAGTTAGAAGTCCTTAGGTATGATACAAAAGGAGATAAAGTGAGAATCGGGAAGAGTGCCGACTGAGATGGAGCTATTACTGGAATAAACCCAACAAGATAATAGTCATGAAGTCTCGATAAGCACTGAAGGGGTTGAAGAATGAAAAAGAAAAGTTAATATAAAGGGTGAAAAGAAAGAAGCCCTCCTTACACTTTAGGCAGAAACCGGGTCAATACATAATCTGTCAGAAACACTAAGTTGTTTTCTGACATTGAAGATAGTCATGGACCCAGTGACGCTATGCACAACCCTTTCAAGCCACTCAAGGTCTCTCAACAGACTCTTGTTTTATTTCTCACAGAGATTACACGCATTTCTATCAACTTCCTCACTCCGAGTTAGTTGATATTGAAAAGGTGGCGGTCTGCTCCAGCCTCTGATCACTAAAAACAAAGTGCACTACTGACTCTAGAGCCAAAAGAGATCATCCATAAATCTCATTAGGACACTTATTCATTATAAACTAGTTTCTCACACATTGTGAAAACTAGTAATATCATTTGAGTCCTACGCATTATCCTTGTGATTTTGCCAAAACATCCGAGTGATACTTAACTATTCATAGTGAAGATGGAAATCCTACTTGAGCCAACATCAAACAAGCTCATGCTAGGTGACTTGTGTGATTCTTATGAATTAAACTTATGACAACTGGAAAGCAACAATGGTGCGATTCTTATGAATCAAACTTGTTCCATGTTATGAATCAACGATTAATGAATTTTTGAATTTCTTAAAACTCTCGATGTGTCACAAAACCACTTTAGCAAGTGAGACGTCAATTGATTTTCAAATCAATTTTCATATTCAATCGGTGAGACAGTAACTCACTGGTTTACTCTTATCATGTTGTCTGCTTTGAGACATTTCGGTAATGAGAACATGCTGAGTTTGATTAATCTAATACATATGTGTTAGAAAGATTATATACTTCAGCTGGAAATCTTGTCAAGGAGATTCTTCTTAAATTGAATCTACCTGATCACAGGTCGATCCTCACGGATTCGAAGGTTACTCTAACCAAAAACGGGCGAATGACAAAGCCATTTTTGTCCCCCCCACTTTATTGCTAATTGTTTTATTTCAGGAGTATATAAAGATGGACATGGAGGTACCTAATCCCAGCTGACTCACAGATTCATAGCCACATGCTCATACCCAACCAAAAAATATAAAGACGTCATGAAAGCTCAAGTACATGTTTCAAGACTTCCGCTACTCTGATATCGTACATCCTTCTCAAAGCGACGAAGTGTTAAAGTTAAAGAACTTCGAGAAAGATGCATAATTATAGCTTTCAAGTTATCAAATCAAGAATGGTATGAGCATGTCGGTCCAAAAATCACAAGTTCACAAGATGGCAAAGTTTATAAGATGGTGAAACAAGATTATGCTTGGTTGATGATGTCAAGTTGCTCAAGATCACATTTTTCACAAACAAGTTAAGATAAAGGAACAACCTCGAGCCTAAAGTCAAAGATCACTACAATAATTCACAAGTTAATGAATGAAGTTAAAGACTACGAGCTCAAGACTAAAGTCGAAGCATAGTATGCTAAGTTTAAATTTTTGTAAATTGGAGTGACCTCCTTAGGGGGATATTGTTAGGAATAAGAAAAGTCTCAGTCACTTCTAATATTAACTAGTCAAAGCACGTAGTTAGTCAATGTTTAGTTTATAAGCTAATATGGCCTAAAGGCATATGGAAAGCCGTACAAGGCCCATGGCCGGCCACCCTTGGAGTATAAATACCCTCTCCATGCCTTGGAGAGGGTGTTGGTTAGTTGGTTGGTTGTATTCTCATTTTCACCTTAATGCATTTCATGTTCTTTAGTTTCTCTTACTAAAATACATCCTTCTTTCCACACTTTCTCTCTCTAGTTCTTGGTTCATTTATCAAAGATTACTTGTATTCTATAGCCGCCCTCTGCTGGTTTCCATTTTTCACAGAAAATTGATTTTTTAGAATTTTTTGTGAGAGTATTTCTGTTTTGGTGGTTTATTTGCAGCAAGCCCTATTGAGTTTTATGAGCACATTTAATCATATAACATGTAATAAACACATCAAATCATAAAACTAAAGTAGCATAAGTAGTTGATTAAATAAAACATCAAAGGTTTAAATCATCATAGCAAATAATCATGTAAAAATAACTAATAACCAAGTCTTTTCGAATAAATCGGATAATCACCACACAAGTTGTTTAGAACATACACATAATCAAGTTAAAAATTGTCTTAAACCACATTTAGCTAATTTCTCTCCTATGTCTTCATTTCTTCTTCTTGCTAAACACTCCTTTTAATGCCTTTCTAAATGACTTAAACCCTTCGCACATCTCCTCATGCATTCGTTGCATTTGGTTGAGCAAGGTGGTTTGTCATGCAAAGAGAGTTTCATCGGTTTGATCGGAAGAGGAAGGCATATGGTAGTTTTGGTAGTCAAGTGGATTAAGAGAGTTAAGATAGGTGGTAGGAGATGGGGTACTAGCACGAGATGCACCATCATCCTCATCATCATCTCCTTGGTTAGACAAAGATCCAAGGTTATGATGGGCGGAGGTTGAAGAGACAGAGTAACGGGCTTTTCCACGATCACTTCGGGGTCGACGGGTTTGTCTTAGAGCAAGTGGACGTATGACTCGTTCAACAACATCGTAAATGCCATTGTCAAGATGAGGATATGTTTCCATGGCGTGTCGGTAAAGACGAGTTAAAAACATGCCATATGGAAGATTTGCGGTTGGAGTAGCTTTGGCACATTCGATTCTTTTAACAAAGAAATAAGCAAGATTGTATTGTTCTTCGGCAACAACACAATACAACATGTGAGCAAGACAAGCGAGGAGACGGTCCCGATGTCCTCCTAGTCCGAATACATTCTCTCAAATGAGTTCTTCCTATTGCTTCATGTCGGGGCTTCTTTCTTTGGTAAGAATTTGATTTGGATTGAGAGCGACCGTTTGACTTTTAATGGTACGGTCTACCACGACACGTTTCAATTCAAGAAGTCAACGAATGTCACTGGGAGTAGGAAGATCGGTGCAATATGGTCCCTCGGTTTCTTGAGAATATTCAAGAGATGCAAGGTCCCACTCGTTTGTAAAAACGGCTTGACCATTGTATGGAATTTTGAGGATTTGACCGAATTGAGCTAGAGTAAGAGTTATGAATTCGTGTTGAATCATAAAAGAGATGACACGATAGCCATAGTCATCGATTTGTATCTTGACTTGACTATAGAAGTCTAGAATAAATCTCGAAATAATCGGTTTGTTGATTTGAAAAAGACAATTGAAGCGAATGTTAGTAAAGAGATGCTCGATATTTTTGGATTTGTAGTAGGCTTGATCAACAACACGACCTTAATGAATGTTGCGGTTTTCAATAGATTTGTAGAATTGGGCAATAGTAGGGGAGATGAAGGAAATTTTGGATACTTTTGGGATGTAGGATTTAGTGAGAGATATATCGGTAGTAGTAGCTTTCGGCATTTTTGTCACCTAAACAAGTCAACAACAATGAGAAAAGAGAAAAAAAATTCAAAAAAAGTGTATGTAAGAAAAATACTATATGTGGAACCAAAATTACTTCGACTTTAAAAACAAAAACCTAAGAAGTAATTTTTATGTTCCTTAGTTTATTTTTAACTCAACCTTAAGTATTGAAGAACGTATACATTAGATTGTATATTTCATCAATTCACGTGAGTTTGTTTGCAATTGGCTTATCACTAGTAAAGTACTTATTTTGACTCAAAAATTCTTATTAATTCGTGATAAGCCAAACGCTCCCTTATGGGTAGAAATCTTGTCCAATATGTCAAAATATATATGAATTATATATTTTGATGACTCACACTAGTTTGTTATGTGTTTATATACGTGATAAAAATGTAGTGATGG
>BQNB010021107.1:0-29548 GCA_026074375.1 Tanacetum coccineum | reverse complement strand
TTAATTGCACTCAAACCTCAATTGAGTGGCGACTGTATTTACCATTGGAAAAACTCTGTGAACTGATGAGGGTGGGCTGTGGAAAAAACTGTCACAAGTAAAAAAGAGAAACACGGAGTGAGAGATCAGATATGCATGAAGAAAAGTAGGAGTGTACATACGAGACGTATCAGGGATTTTGGATCGTCTTCTTGATAGATTACAACTTTTTATTAGTAGTTGCAAGTCTTTCATTCGTTTGCTCAGATTTTACACATTTCTGACAGCTCTGTAGATTATATAACAGGAATAGATTGTAGACGATTCCCTTAATTTCATTAACGTTTCAACAAAACAGACATTACTTATGCTTCTTTTTCTACGACATTGATCAAGCTCTATTTTCATGTTCAATTCACATAGTAACATATCAAGAATAACAAGGTTGACAAATCAAAACATATTTCACTATTTTGTTTTGTAAAATTGCAAATTAAGGGGTTCATGAAGTTCACCACCAGATTACTTGGATTGGGTCAACTTTAAAGTAAAATCCCAGTTTCTTTGCCGATTCAGGGTCACGAGCGTGGGTATGTCAAAAGCCTAATCTAATTATGGAGTAATTATAAAATATAAAAAGTAAGAGTACTTATTTTCAAATCTAAAAGCCTAAGCAATAGTAGAAATCTGATAATATGGAAGCTAAAAGCTAACTACTAAGTAATTATAAAATTTTATAACGGCGTTTACATTTGCATACCAAATGAAGTTTGGCTGAGGGAATTTCTTATCAGCCGCTTAGAGATGGCAAGATGTGCAACTTGGCTAGGGTTAAGTATTTTGGTGGTTTGAAAAGAGTAGGGTATGCAAACAATTTGTCTACTTTTTGGATCTTCTGTAAAGAAATGTGTTATACATGATCAGATTATTAGAAAACTACATTATTACATTGTTTATATAGATTTCTCAATACAGTCAAATAAAAGGTTGCAGGCAATGAAATTCCTTTGGGCGGATTTCCTGTTTTCTCTTTTCTCTGATTCTCCTTCTTGAATCATCTCCTGCCAACAACTCACCCTCTTGGTTGGTTATGCATGGGAGGGGGCCACGTAAAGAAGCGAGTTCCAGCATCTTCCCGAATATGGTGATCTCCCTCAGCTGGAACTATCACCAAAATGTTGTACCCACGTTCATTTAAACAAATTATATTTTTTGAAAAGTCCTTATTATCTGAAATTACTAGGACCTTGCAGGGAACTCGATTGTTAAATGCATATTCTAATAAGTCAGCCATCACCCAACTCACGAGCTTATTATCTGAAATTACTATGATGAAGCCATTAATGGCTTGGTGAGCACCACCCCTACTCCTTCAGGCTTTCAACCAAAACCTACTCCTATAGACTTTCGACCGAAAACCGTAACAGCACGAAATGGCTTCATCAAACCATATTCCTTTCAATCTGTTCAAAGCCGCCCACACACACATCACTCATTCACTTATAAGGTTTCATGGTACCACTAAGCAAACAGTTACCATCAATGTTTTCGGGAATATTTTTTACCTCCTATTGAGGATTGCAAAGGGGTGGGGGGCTATTATTACTTCACATCAGACGCAAAACTGCTCGCCAACAAAAGGCTGAGATGGCAATTTCAGGCCACGTAATTATGGATGGGTTCTATCTCCAACAATTAGTATTAAAAACTCGGCCAAAAGGGAATCGAGAAAAGCCCATACCACCAACATAAGGAGAAGAAAACTTGTGCATCCATACCCGGTGAAAATCGTATACTCGGGCTAAAGGGATAGCTGGAGACATTTGAACCATCATGGGAAGGAGTCAATTGGAGAGCGTCCAGGTGTTCATTCCAATGTCGAGACCATCCATATTAACTGGAGTTGGAAATCAATAGCTTGCCGTTGGCATCTCCTGTTCATAAAAGAGCACCAATTCGTCCCTAATAGAGCAAGCTGGCCAAACATTATATTTTCAGTAACTCCACGAAGGTAATCTGTTTCGGCATACACAGCTGCATCAAGGAAAATGTCAACCGTTTCCTCAAATGAGCATCTCATCATTGGCCCACTATCGTTCCTATTGATTCCGTGGCGTGTTATCGCCATAAGGTGACCACGATATGTCATAATATCACATAATATAACCAAATGCCGATAATTAACGTAGGATCCATCAGAAGAAATGACCACTCGTAGCACATTCAAGCAACGGACCTTTCGACAGCTTCTATCCAAGGACTTCAATAACTTCAATCAGATGATTACTGGTTGTTGTCAAGGCATCGACATCCTCATGAGTCCTAACAGCAAACAAATTTACACCTTCAGTATCAAGTATCCATTCAACTTCTGGCTTGAGCCCTTCGTTCTCATCGAATCTGTTAACTTTCCCGGATTTAATGAAAACCTTGTTAATATCAGGAATCCCTCGTAGGGCCATTTCCGTCAACATATTGCTTTCAATTTTCTTGAGAAACACATCATCCTCAGCCCACTCATCTTGCAACTCGCCTTTTGGGGCCTCATCATTCATGATGCGAATTCGCAAAATCAATTTCTCAGCACTGTCATCATTAAATATACAAGTAAAATAATCATCAAACTCAAGATTGATCTTCTCAGCAATATCTGCCATGCTCAGCTTCTTAACAACCATCATCTCCCGATTTAGTTCGATACGAAGTAACCACGGAGATATCTTATCAGGGTCGATTTCTTCGTCCGGCATTTCATAGTATGATTTCACAAAGTCAACATCCTCTTCAATAAGCGTACTCACGGGATCCGGATCATACCATACTTCAGTAGCTTGAGTCACACTACGGAGAGTCGTGTATTCCAGAGCACACTGAACATTCTTGGCCTGATCCTTCGTTTTGCTGACATCAGGCTTCAAAAAGACAGACAGCGAAGGGGTTTTGATCTTTTTGGCAACATTAATAATCTCTCTCAATCGAGGAACACCGAGAGTCACATTCTTAGCACTAATACCAGCATAATGGAAAGTGTTTAGTGTCATTAGCGTTGCAGGCTCACCAATAGACTGTGCAGCAACACACCCAAGCATTTCTCCGGGTGCAACAAGTGACTGTAAAAACCTTGACTCTATCTCACCAATAACCCACTCAAACGCCTCACGAGTAAGCCTGTACTCACTCAACACTCTCTTACTAGCAAACGTGCTACGAAGGAGAATGCTAAAGAACAGCGTTACATTCTTATGAGCTTCAATACTCAACAAATCATCACCAGGAACCACCGCACCCACAGCCGCTCCTGAAGCTTATCAACGGCCTCCACAATTTCCATTGGATGCATATCTGATGGCCGCCTCAAATCTACCTTAAATGACTTCTGTGTATAAAGGACGACAAGTTAAAAACAATATATCAATTTGTCATAATTAGTACCGAAAATTTACAACAAAGAAACGTACCTTATATCGGAACTCCAGATGATGATCACTGCTTTTCTTCAAGTAACGAAGATCAAGCCTTTGCCCATCTTCCCTTATAATACTTGGCTCCGGTTTTACCAGGTGTTTCCGTACTCAACAAGCTCCTTCAGCCTAGAGAAATATGAAAAATGAAAGTCGAAAACCAAATAAGCTAATTAAACAAAGTACTAGAAAATTATAGAGGTTTAAAAATGTGTGCATACCTTTCTATGTTATAAGGAGTGACTGTCTCAGGATATGTGAGATTAAGAGCAATACTCCATGGTACTCCTAGTTGATCGATGTTAATGGTTGGATCTGGGGTGATGCATGTACGTGCTGAAAAATCAACACTCTTCCCCATCAGGTTGCCTCTGATCCTCCCCCCTTTGGCCTTGAGCCTACTACATATAGACTTGATAGGACGACCTGAACGTTGTGTAGCCTGAGAGATACGACAGAATCCTATCAGAAAAGAGTATAACAATACTACAATCTGTATATAAATTGTAATGAATAGACCAACGGGCATTTGGTCCAATGATATGGAGGTTTTACCCTCCTAGGCAAGGTCTCATGTTCGAGTCTTGCCTAGGACGATAGGGGTTTCCTCCCGCGTGTGTAAAGGGAAGGGTGTCATTGCCTTCTGGGCTGGACCCAACCTGGTTGTGTGGGCTCGCTACGCCTTCTGGGCTAGGGGCCATGTAGCCACAAATTGCCGTTCCAAAAAAAAAAAAAATTGTAATGAATAGAAGCATATGTCTACCCTTTGCTGACCCGGGAGCTCATTGTCAAAATAAGTAGCAACATGGAACTGCAGCAACTGGGAGAATTCAGAGATAATGTGAGCAGGAGCTCCATTCCTTTCTTGCCTTCTCAGGTTCTCATTGTGTCTTATTATCATAGCCAGTTGATGAGTTAACTCCTCCTGTTCCAGAAATTAGTATAACAGAGTGAGATGAAGCTCACAAAGTTGAGCGCTTCTACTTTCTAAGATGAAGCTCAGAAAGTGGCCGGTTGATGACTTAGTGGTAGTTTTATTCAAATTATGTTCCAGCTCTACAGGGTGAAATGGGTAAGAAAAAATAGCTAAAACGGAAACAGTTCAAACAGGTCAAAAGTCGAGCAAAGTATATTTCTATTTAACACTTTGTTCAAGAAATTATATTAAATCTGTAACGAAAACTTCTGTCAACATATGCAACACTCAAATAACTTGCAAGATTTTGGGTCAACCTACTCCGACCAATTTTGAGCCCACATCAGAATATAACGTGCTTCAACATTTTACCCAACCTGATCGACCCACCCATTTTATCATTTATACTGTACATTAGCAGAAAATGCGGACACATACATAACAAACCATTCCTTTATTCCTTCCATATGTTCAAAATTTAATATTTTTTCTTTTTCATTTTTTTGGGAGGCGTGTTAAAGCATGAGGGCAGCACAGATGAACACGTCTAAACAACAAAATCGAGAAACTTGCCTCACTCCGAGCGGATGTATTTATCATCACAGATGGTCTAACTGGAGGTGGTGGTATTGGAAGGACTTGCAGGATCATCCAATCAGGACGAGCATATTTGGGGTTCAACCCCAACAGCAAGCAATCTTCATCACTTATCCCTTTAATACACTAAAAACCTGGAGAAAGTCGACGTATTAGCAATTGAAAAGAAAGAAACACAACAGGTGAACATTTATAATGATTTGCGAGGAGATCCAGGATCATATTCTTTCTGCAGAAAGCTGCTGCTTTCTTTCAGCCGTCTCAGAAAGCATTTTCATACCTTCAATGGTAATCTTCGGCTGCTGGGCCCCACAGCCCCCTCGGCTCTTCTTTACTGGTTCATCGCCGTCCTGGTTTTGGGCTTCACATTTACTTTTGCTCTTGCAAGCATCTAAAATCTTCTTTAGTCTGTTTTTTGGGTTTCTTATTTTCTGGGCTTGCTTGAATTTATGGTCCTCCTGAAAAAGCAGACTCAATGATCAGACATGTAAAGAAATTTTGTTATGTGCAAGACAAGCTCGCGTAAATGACTTAGAAATTTAAAAGGTAGCTAAAGAAAGAGTAACGCAGCATAGTAAGTATCAAAGATAATGCACAGATTCAATACAAAATATATATTCCACGATTTTAAAATCCACATGGTATGGGTAAATTATACATGATTGCAAACAATTTGTATGGAATAAACGGCCAAATATATTATTACTAAAATCAATTTTCTCAGTAAGTTATTTAATCAATATGAAAGATGCCATAAATAGTCATGTACGCAGCGCTCAGCGCTTGGCTTTTGATATCGTTTTCCTTAGCGTTGAGCTAAAGCTAGATCCTGCTCAACCATCAACATTTCCGCAACTAATTTCACTATCCCCTATAACCTAGATACTGAATTCCCAATAAACTAGCACTCAAGTTAAGTCCCCGTGTTCATATATATCTCACAGTATATCAATACAAGCAAGTCGATCAAAAGCAAATCACTGTACTCTATAGCAACATAACCCAACAGATTATTACAGAACTCGTGTTTCAGTTTTAGTATAAATTCAAAACTTTACATACAAAGAATATAACAGAACTGATGTTTCAATTGTGGAAACAACTGAACATCAAAGTGCTGCACATCCGTATATATATTACCTCATCCCCAAGGATCTTGGAGCAATTGAACCACACGCATCACATAATACTGAGCACGGTCTTCATAAATCCAATATGACACATAGGTTTGGCAAGCTCAAGATGTCCGAAATGACCCGAACACTCAGCCATATTCGCCATACAAGTCTCACATTTCATCTTCCTATCAATCGTCCCAAGCCTTGGGTCACTAAGTCTGGCTATCTTCGGTTTCCCTCGTTCCGTGGTTTCACCATGTTCTATATGCACAACCGACATTTGCCTCTGCAACAACATTAAAAAACAATAATAAGCCACCACGATAACTTCCAATCTTTTATACAAATACAACAAAACATTTCACCGCCTCCGGTTAGCTCAATTAATAGGGCCGTAAACCAAGCAAGCAATAAACTGTTAGCCCATTAGTTACTTTGTGTTCGTTTATGTTGGTCCATTTAGTATCTAAATAAACGAACACCAACAAGCTTATATCTTTACCAATAAAAAGATGAGCAAGAAAATTCATTCGTGTTGACTTGGTCAATTCGTTTACAGCCTTATCAATTGCATATACTTCCACTCAACTTAATTAATAAGGCAACATTCAGAAAACAATTTGTAAAACATTCAAGACAAAATTCGTTCTTTTATATTCGTTTATTCGGCATCTTAATTATCTACAAGCAAACAAGAACAAGCTTCATTTTCTTAACAAACATACACAGAAAATGAATGAACCGAGGACCATAAACCCTTGGTGTTCATTGATTCAACATCTTAATGAAGAAACATAAATGAAAAAAACATTTCGCCGGATCCCGTTAACTCAATTAATAGGGCCGTACACGTACCGAGCAATGAACAAACATAAACGAACACCAACAAGCTAATTTTCTTAACGTCCGAAAGCGAACACAAAAATCCATTTTGTGTCCATTCGATTGTGAAAACCACATTCTTGTTCGTTTTGTTTACAGCTATATCAGTTACATCTGGTCGCACTTAACTTTATTACTAAGGCAACATTCAGCGAAACATTCAACACGACATCCATTCCTTTATATTCTTTCATTCAGCTTCTTTAAATTAACGAAACAAATACAAACACAAAAACTCATTTGTTTAAGCTTTAAACAAATATAACAAAAAATTCATTTACTCCGTGTTCGCTCAATTACTAGGGCTGTAAACGAACAAATAGAACATTCAGCAACAGCATCTGTTCATTTGTGTATCTGTTGTTAAAAAATTAAAGAACGAACACGAACGAGCAGTTTACAGCCCTAGCAATTACATAAACATGCTAAGGGGGTATTTGTTTAGGCTTATATGTGGGCTTATGAGCTTATTTGGTTTCAGCTTACATTTCACAAACCTCAATTTTTGAGACTCATAAGCCGACATACAAGCCGAAACAAACACCCCTTAACTATAGCAAATAACAAAAACTGTAAATAATTATTACAATTTCATCGGGACTGAGGATTCCAAATTGAACCACGCGCACTTTCGCAACTTCGCACGGCGAATGCGGAAACCGTATATCCATGCCTCTTACTCAACACAAATCAAATTTCTAAAAATTAGGGTTTCAAAAAGTTTTTTTTTTTTAATTTTTGAAAGTAGTTAAAATTATTGGTTTCTTGGGAATGAAGGGGGTGAGAGTTAAAACTCGGTCTTTTGGGTGTGTTCGGCCTGAAATTGAGGTGAGTAACATTTCACTTACCGATTTCAGCCCCCGTTTTGCTGCGGGGTGCTGGACTAATTCTTCCTTGCTAATCAATTGAGCAAAGCCATTTTGGCCAACAACCTATCAACAACGTAACGTACTAATGTGTGCCAATGACTCTGTTTTTGCTTTTTAAAATTTTGTGCATCTCGATTTGAGGTGGCAGCACTGGTAATAGTCATAAATGTATTTATGTTTTGTATCAAGGAAATTGGAAGAAGAGATGGCGACACTATTTAGTGGCACGATTTCTTCTTTTCATTGTCGGTGCAACACAAATACAACGTATCAAAACACACATCCGTTAATGGTTGTTACCGTCGATGGCTCATCGTTATAAAATAACCACGACTATAAGTATTACGTAAGGCCGGATACGTCTATCAACGTGGAGCATGAAACGACATCTTTGTTGCATGCTATCGACGCGGAGCATGAAACGGCATCTTTGTCGCATGCTGAGGGTTAATAGAAACAACGGACCCTGCTTAAGTAGTAGTTGTCATTAAGAACATTGTTATTAGACTTTAGTAGTCAACTTATGACGAAAAGTCCCGTTGGAGGTAATAAATGGGAAAAAAAGAAAAAATAAACAGAAAACGACGCACTTGATGAATATTCAAAACAGTAAGTGTACGTTGTTTCCACTGAGTAATCCGAGACAGGCTTAGATAGGGACTGTCATTGAAAGTCAAACCGTTGTTGCATGTTCTTATTCTTGAGCAGCTTATGCACGCGTATGGCATCTCATCTTATGTTATAGGCGTTGATAAGCTCTCAAGAATAGGAAACAAATACATATAAGACTCAGATTGCCATTATCACCATTGCCTGACATTATACATTGTCAAGAAACGGTAAAATAGTGATGCCTCCAAGAAAGGATCGGTTGGCTCAGATAAGATCTCGAGGGAAACGTAAGTTTGTCATATTTGCATACCTAATAGGTTGCCTAGCCAAGTTATGGGCTTCCACACGCTCTACTCAGACTGCTTGTATTCATCATCGCCCCATGACTGTAGCATGCAACTGGTGGGACATCAAATGTAAATGATTAGGGCTGAGCAAAACCAACCGAAAACCAAACGGAACCGACAAACCGAGCCGAGCCGAACCGAACCAACCATTTTTGGTTCGGTTTTCGGTTTTGTACATTTATAGTTTTCGGTTTCGGTTTTGTCTATTCGGTTCGATTTCGGTTCGAGTTGGGTTAAAACAAAGAAAAATACGCCTAAATTATCTATTCGGTTCGTTTTTTGTCGGTTCAGTTCGGTTTCGGATTTTCTCGGTAAAATTCGGTTCGGTTTCGGTTCATGTTTTTCTTCAAACTCAGTTTAGTTTGGTTCATTTTTGTCGGTTTGGTTCGGTTCTGAACGGATGATCAGCCCTATAAACGATGGTTACCAAGCACAATGTAACATCTGAATATACGGTAAGGGTTTTGTCACTGTCACGTATGCCGAATTAGAAGCCATTTTTTATATTTAAGCACGCGTGACAGTGCCAAAACCCATGTCACACTCGAAAGATCACTTATGCGTCCAAGTAAGCAGTCAACACTCAACAAGATATAATTTCACTATCAAAATCGTTGTTGTTGACTCCTAACATGGACGCATGGGTGGTCAATAAAGACGGATACCTAAACTTAATGGCTCAGATTTGAAAGTGCGGATCCGGATGAAAAGGTGTTCGACATACCATGGCTGCAAACACTATGTTGTTGGTGCTGTCCCGCCAAGATACGTGCCGATTTGACACATCATTATCAATAAGGATCACACAAATGTGATAGTATCATCATTGCCAATAATTCGGAAAAATAAAAAGCTAACCTCAGATAGGCAAGCCAAGCTTAAGCCAAAGCTAATTTAAAACCGCTCATATTCATCATCCCCTCATCAAGGTAGCATACAATTAGTGGGACATCAGATGTAAAGCATATCAGATTAAATAATCATGGCGACAAGATGAAGACAAAATCCTGATCATCCCTGATTTTACCATTACATCCATTTACAACATTATCAGCAATCAACTTTAAAATACCCTGACGTCATCAGCAAAGACAATCATGCTCACCCGGTCTAAGTAGCATACTCATTAGATCTTGTGTATATAATTGCTTATGCAACCGCTATTAAAAGGCTAATATGGAGTCGTGTATTTCAATAACATGACTGCCCTTTAATAAGAACATATTCCAAAGCCTCTTCACCTCAATACAAATATAGTTGATAAAAAACATATAATACTTCACACACTTTACAATTTAGAACAACAAGAAATGAGGCTCATGTAACACCCCCAAAATCAGGTAGCAGCGGAATGGTAACAATTGGGTGCTACGTCAAAGTACAATATAGGAAACGACCTTAAATGGACGTTTTAAGATAAGATTTTATTCGATGCCATAGCAAAATATCAGAGTTCATACATTAGGTCCCATATGTTTTAAAAGTCATAAACATTTCCACATACGTTTTTAATTAAACAAAAGCTTCATACTACCAAAAGGTGACTTAAGTTTTTATAGAATAAAGTTGCATCGAATTTAAATAAACCCATAATCCATCATCATTGATATCCATCACGGCTCCCATCCAAGCTTATACCTTAGGACCTGAAATTAAACATGCTAAAAGTCAACACAACGGTTGAGTGAATTCATAGGTTTATCAAGTAAAGAGTGGACCACAAGATTTAAGTGAAAGTAGACTATGAAACAAATTCAGTAGTCCAAAACATGTATTATTGCACTAAGCTCATGACCCCGAAGCCTTAACTGTCTGTCTGCCCCAAATAGGTAGGGTGTCTGCCAAAACAGCCTACAGTTCTCTAAATGTTAAATGCACCATGATCAACTTGTGACCATAAATTCCGGTGGGATTGTTAGTCCCGATAGATCTATCCACAACACTAGCGCTCACTATAATAGCAATTGAACAGATCATGATATTAGGGACTATTAAAAAAGATGGTCAGGCAGAAATCTGGATAGCATACACTTTGTAAACACTTTGAAAACACTTAGAAAAACACTTGTGTCCAATAGTAAAACAAGCAATGTAATTCACCCCGTAGATTTTGTAAAACAATCACGTAGTAAAAAGGGGGCTATGAACTCACCTCGAGCGAATGGTAATCAACAAGTATTCACAATAGAAAAATGTGTCACGAAGGAATTCGAAGGCAACCTAATCCAATATAGGTCGTATAAGTACTAAACACTTTGATTATTTATAGGTCGTATAGCTCATCATACTATCGTTCTGGCTATCATAATTAAGAGGTCATGTAGTGACGTATGAGGAGCTAGGACACTTTAAATCGTAAATCCAACAACTCGTCGATACGCCACCCCGAAGAGGCCTCATTATGAAACTCCCTAGTAATATAGTACTTTGATTAAATAATACCACATATAATTCTATATAGCTACATCACCATCTAATCGTTTTAGTGAAATCATATTTATAAAGTAAAAACGTTTATAAGTATACTTTAGTAAAACTGGCGTAACTTTCTCGTTTTTAATCTGTTTCTTTCGTTTCTTACATACACGCCTTCGTATTAAGACGAGTTATCAAAATATAGCATTTGATGAATATTGATTTTACTATTCATAACAGTTATATATTTATTTTTATGGATTTAGTTATCGTAAATCTCGTAAATGTCGTAACTTATTCGTTTTAACTCCGTTTTTAGCGATTCTTTCGAGCACGTCTTCGTATTTAAAAGTTTTATCGATTTATTGATGTTTTAAAAATATAAGTTTCTGTGGTGAATAGTGATTGTAGTTATACTATACTATATTAATACACAAAAGTTTATGAAATAAATTCCCAAGTTGCCCTTGAAAATATTTCACACACAAATATATAATAATACGATACGTATATTTACCGGGAAGTATGATTCCCCGGGTCGTTTCCCCAACGATTTATGAAATTGAATCCACGTTCTTGTTCGGACAATGATTTGAATAAACACAAAGATTGATTTGATTATCTATAACTACTAATTAAAAACAACAATTAAAATAAGCAAACAAAAGCAATTAATGCACAAATTCAATTAACGGGAACAAATAAAACACGACAAATAAGCAATTATACTAAATTTAAACCTTAAGAGTGCAAAGTAAATTTCTAAACCTAAATTAAGATAAAAGAAAATTTTAGGAAAAAGAAAATTATTTTTTTTGATTATTTTTGTATTAATTATGAATTAAAAACCAAATAAAACTATTTAAATCCTAGAAAATAGCAAATTAAGTCCTGAAAATTCTAAAAAATGATTTCTAAGCTTAGAAAAGTCTAAAATACTATAAAAACTCAGAAAACTATTTTTAACTACTTTTTATAA
Source organism: Tanacetum coccineum (assembly GCA_026074375.1). Classification (NCBI taxonomy): domain Eukaryota; kingdom Viridiplantae; phylum Streptophyta; class Magnoliopsida; order Asterales; family Asteraceae; genus Tanacetum; species Tanacetum coccineum. The sequence continues at coordinate 17,373 of BQNB010021107.1, read as the reverse complement.
TAAAATCCTATTTTTAAAACTAAATTTAAAAAGTGAAAAATGAAAATAAAAATCTACAAAGTGTAAAAATGATTTTAATAAATGTAAAACTAAAAGTATTTATTCTAAATCTAAAAACTATTTTTTTGTATTTTTAAAAGTTATTTTTCTATTTTTTATTAATTTTTGAAGATTTAAATCTAGGAAAAATTATAAAAAATCAACTACTAAAGGGAAAAATCTGAAAAATTCACAAAAAGTCCTAAATTAAACAAGGAACTCAAGAAAAATAAGCACACTCCACCAGCTTATCTAATAAGCTGAGAATAAGCAAAGATAGGCTACGGCTTAAAAAGGAAAAAGGAAATGAAAAAGTGTATAAAGATTAAATGAAGGGAGATGTGGTTGGATGAGCTATTGAAGCAAAACGGTTAAGTCATTGGTGTTGTGTGGGAGAGGTCTTGGGTTCGAGTCCCAGGCACACGTTTTTTTTATTTTTTTTATTTTTGAAAATTCAAAGAACAAAGTTATAAAGGACACTTTTATAAACAACTTTAATAAAGACACTACAAGCTCAAACTCACAAATAAGCTCTCAAACAGCTTGAGAAGTGGCTGTTTACAGAAAGTGAGCTTTTGAGAGCTAAAAAACTATGATTCACTAAATTAAGCACACAGATCTCAAATAAGCTCTAAATTCAAAACCCAAAGCTATTCTAGAAAGCTTATAATGTCTAGAAACTAAGTCTAATGAGCTACTTATCCTAATATTACTGAAAGCTTATTGAAATTAAGTTTTAAAGATGCAAACTCAGGAAAAGCACTTAAAAGCTTAAATACTAGATAAGATAAATTGCTCAATAAGCTACTACTGAACTAAAGCTTTTGAAAACTTTTCTACCTACTATTAAGCTACAAATTAAAATCATAAAAACAGATTATATAAGCTAAAAATCTAAAATTAGAAGCTAGAACTACTTACTACTGTTTTTGGCTTTTTGAAAATTTTAATGAACTTTGAATGCTAAATTATCCTAGATTATAAGCTAAAAATTGGAAAGCAAGCTTTAATCTATCTAAACCTATATGTAAACTATTAACCTACTGAATTTTAATAAGTAAAACCTACTTAAGCTACTTAAATTTTGATCAATAAGCACTGCAGTTTAAGACTGCAGTGGTTCCTATCTGATGCACTTGGCAAATTTGGTAAAACACAAATGCAGGTGACCTTAAGGGTCAAACCTGCAATAGACACACCACTTAGGTGTGCAAGAACACTTAGCAAACAAATTCCAAGCTTAGGGAAGCTTGGATCAAAAGTTCTATACTAGCTTAAGAAGAAAATCTCCCCTGGTGCAGGATAAGACAAGATGCACCTCAAAATGATTATAAGAACAAACTAATTCATCAAACCTTTTCAAAACTTAATCAATAATGAAATCAAAGCTGACCAAAGTGAAATCACCAATTTACTTTGACTTTTGAAGGCCAAACTGCACTAATCCAAACACTCCTTCATTTTAATGAAAACTCAAATCAACTTATGAAAATGAACTTTAATAATTGAAACTTGAAAACCAGATGATAAAAAACTACTATGAATCCTATTAAGTAAATTTAAATTGACTAATAAGCAAAACCTATAAGCTTATAAGCTAAACTAGTGTTTTTGGTATGTTTAAGAGTTTTTATGAAATTATAAAACAAATAGACCTATAAAAACTTTGATTACTCTATCCTATCCTACACAAATAATCAACTTAAAGAGATTAAAATCAACAATTACCCTATTACTTCTACCAGAACTAACTAAAGAACACTAGCAGTACTAACTTAAAGTTAGTACTGCTTGTTCCAAACACCCCTTAATAATGACAGATTTCATTTTAAACTATCAAATAAGGAAACTAATGATTAGAACTTAATAACCAGATATAGAACAAAAGGTTGTACGATCTACTTTAGGATGCTTAATATGTACATTTGCTATCCCTTTATGGAGTTATGTTATTGTGCTCAGTGGTTCATTTTAATAGAGGAATGAGGATTTCTGTTCAAGAGGACATAGGTCTACTTATTATACATTGCAGGTTTTAAGACTCGACGTCATGTGGTATAAACAGGGTATAAGACATAAGTTTGGGAAATTCAACTCTATTCAACAAATTCGTTTTTATTTGTTTTTCTTCATCATTGTTCATACTTGGAGCCTACTCGATTCAGATTTACTCATGCACTATTTGAGGGGAAGTTTATTTTTCAGAGACCCCTATTTGATATGACAAAAGGGTGAAGGTGCTGGTTAAGGTAAGGCTTCAATCTTTATTAGCTTCAGGGAAGCTTGTGCTTCTGAGTTTTGTCATTATCAACTAGGGGAAGATTGCTTCGGGAATTATACTTGTTGAGTTGATATGACATAAAAAGATATAAATAGATGAAAGACCTCAGATAATTATTTTTTACTTTCTTCTACTGGAAGTCTTGTTACCCTAGCCCCTCTCTAGTATATAAAGAGAGGTTAGGCGCTAGGTTTATGATTCATTCAATACAATGTAAACCTAATGGCGGTGTTGTGTGGTGTACTCTATGCGTCAAAAGTCTTTACCTAGACGCCTAGTTTTTCAGTAGCTAGCTTTTAGTAGCTTAGTAGTCTAGTAAGCCTTTGTATCCTGATCAAATTACAATGAAAGGCTTATGTTTAGTAGTAACACCTAGTTCTTAATTTATGATTGTTTTATTTGTTATCCGCTGGATCAATGGTTATGATATCCTAGATTGAGCTAGATCGTTGGATCTACATTGTTTTCACTTAACCAACCTATTACAATACTTTATATCCATTATTTCATGATATTATCAACATCATAACAATGTAAAAATTTTCAAAAACCTATGATACAAGTAGAATATGTTCTACATGTTTAAAAGTATCCTAAATGGTGTATATTTCTAAAGTATAACATAATAAACACATTTATAAAATGATAACTGGGAAAGACATAAAGGGGTTTTTTAGATAACCTTATGGTGATTTTGATGATGACCAACACAATCCAAACCCTTGTTTAGATTTGTAAACCCAGCTGCTAGTCTTGGAAAACCGAATTTACCAAGTAAACCCTAATTTTCCTTTTTCTTTGCTTAAACTCTTGTAAAGGCTTAAACCAAGCCTTAAATCTTTCTTTGGTAGGTCTTAGTATGATTTGTAGGAATATGAGTAGTATTGTAAAATAAAATTTTTGTATGATTTGGTGGTGGGTTTGATGTTGGCCGTGGGTTTTAGAGAGACAAATAGAGTATATGGTGAAGTTTTTCTTTGCAAATGAGAAGTGTGTGAGTTTACTTACTAGTGCAAGCCTTTTATAGTCCTAAGACTAGTCAAAGAAAACACAAGAGAGGAATTAATGAGTCTTTGTGTTTCTTTTTTTTTTTTTTTTTTTCCGGTCAAGACTTGTGAAAATCTTTAGGTTTTAATGACTTGGTTCCCTAAAATAGAAATCATCTCATGAAATTTAGGGAATGAATTGACTAGCTAATATCTTATTTGCAAAATGAAAGTATTACTTGCCTAGTATAAGTTGGTAACTTTAAACATATTGTATAATTTTGTAAAGTGTATGTATTGTTTATTTCATCTTCATGGTAAATTCGGGCTCCAAGTGATGAAATGTAGGTAAAGTTTTATAAAACTTTGAGCAATTGTGATAAACTTAAGTATTTGGTGAAGCGTTGATAATTTTGTTGGTTTCCGGGTATGTTAACGTAATTTATCGCGAAAACGTAAATAATTTACGTAACAAATAAAAAAATAAAATATAAAAAGTTGAATAATTACTTTCGTAGAATAATATATTGCTAACTTGACAAAAACTTTAATTCGTTTGGTGTCCGTTTACGCTAAATTGATAATTTTTAACTTACGCGATTTAACTTAACTAATAAAATTAAAAGTAAACACGTACGAGAAAGAAAAAAAATTAGTGAATTATATGACGTCGTAAATGACCTGAAAATATGAAAATGTTACAGTCTCCTCCGGTTAGAAGAGCCTTGTCCTCAAGGCTTAGGTTGCAACACCTGAAGGAGGTACGGTTTTAGAGAAGAGATGCGGATATTTCTTCCGAAATTGGTCTTCATGTTCCCAGGTATACTCAGCTCCTTGCCGAGAGTTCCAACGAACTTTGGACTAATGGGATATATTCTTCGCTTTAGCCTTTTTCAAAATCTCGGTTACGATCTCAATAGGCTCTTCAACAAATCGCAGATTTTCATCAATCTCGGATCTCATCGAAAGGCACCTGAACATCTGGCTCAGCCAAGCATTTCTTGAGGTTCGACACATGAAATGTGTCGTGGAAACAGCTTTAGCTCTTAGGGTAACGTCTGCCGATTAAGCTACCGGTCCTCATCATACTCTACTATTTCAAACGTCCCACAGTATCGTGGTTTGCAGCTTTCCTTTCTACCAAATCGTTACCACTCCCTTCCATTGGATGATACCTTTTGTAACACTTCGATCTCAACCTGGATACAAGGTGCTTAGTCTTTGATCAGCATTGCTTTTTTCTGGCGGACTCCTTGCCGTTTTTTCTTTATTCTTTTTTTATTTTTTTTCCTTTTTTTCAACCTTTCCTTAATCTGAAAAATCTTTTCTGTCGTTTCTTGCACAAGTTCTGGTCCAATAAGCTGACTTTCTTCCACTTTAGTCCATATCACGAGGGATCTACATTCCTGCCCGTACAGAGCCTCGAATGGCGCGCACTTAATGCTCGCGTGGTAACTGTTATTATAAGAAATCAATTCCATAGAAGATGAGCATCCCAATGCCACCCAAAATCCATAACACATGCTCAAAAACATTCTTCCAACGTCTGAATAGTACGCTCACTCTGACCGTTGTCTCAGGGTGGTAAGCCGTACTCATGTGTAGTTTTGTACCTAACGCCTCCTGAAGAGCTTGCCATAAGTTTGGACGCGGAATCGACCATAACGGTCTGATTGATTGTCACTGGCACACCATTGTCTTGCTACGATTTCGTTTGATATAAAATTCTTGCCAGCTTTTCCTGTTTTGTAATCTTCACGATCATGGTGTAAGAAGTAGACCGACGTGGTCAATCTAAATCCACAATCACCCAAATTGCATCTATACACTGCTGCTTCTAGGAAACTTTGTGACTAAGTCCATTGTTATCTTCTCCCATTTCCACTCAGGGATTTCTGGTTGCTGAAGTAATCCTGAGGGTTTTTGATGTTCGGCTTTAATCTTAGAGCACGTAAGACACTTGCTAACGTACTCAGCAATGTCTCTCTTCATACCAGGCCACCAATACAAGTCTCTCAGATCATGATACATCTTATCCGCACCCGGATGTATTGAATATCTAGAAGTATGAGCTTCATCCATGATCAGTTTCCTTACACCACCAACTGATGGAATCCAAATACGATCGAAGAAGTAAATTCCACCATCATCTCGTCGTTCAAAGTGTGTTTCTAATCCTCTTAGCCATTCAGTTGGAGCTTTGAGATCCTTGGAAGCTTCGCCTTGTGCTTCCAAAATCTTAGTCTTAAGTCTAGAATGAATAGTAATACTCATAGCACGTACTCGCCTTGGCTTGAGCCTTTCTTTTCTACTCAAGGCATCTGCCACCACATTTGCCTTGCCCGGGTGGTATTTGATCTCACATTCGTAGTCACTGAGCAGCTCGATCCACCGCCTTTGGCGCATATTCAAATCTTTCTGGTCAAATATGTACTGGAGACTCTTGTGGTCAGTGTAGATAACACTTTTCGTCCCATAAAGATAATGTCTCCAGATTTTAAGGGCGAACACCACCGCACCCAATTCTAGGTCGTGGGTGGTATAATTTTTCTCATGCGTCTTCAACTGTCTTGACGCATACGCTATCACTTTGCCCCGCTGCATCAGCACGCACCCAAAACCTTGTTTCGATGCATCACAATAGACCACAAAGTCATTTGGTCCATCGGGGAGTGCTAACACTGGAGCATTGCATAGCTTCTCCTTCAGAATGCGGAAAGCTTCATCTTGCTTATCGCCCCACACATATGTCTTATTCTTTTGAGTCAACAGGGTGAGGGGCTTGGCGATCTTGGAGAAATTCTCAATAAACCTTCAGTAATAACCTGCCAATCCTAGAAATGAACGAATTTCTGTTGGTGACTCAGGGGTCTTCCAGTTCTTGACCGACTCAACCTTGCTAGGATCCACGTGGATACCGTCACGGTTGACCACATGTCCTAGGAACTGGACTTCTTGTAACCAAAATTCACATTTTGAAAATTTGGCGTATAACTTCTCCTTCTTGAGTAAGTCTAAAATCGTCTTCAGGTGGACTTCATGTTCTTCTTCTGACTTTGAGTAGATTAAGATGTCGTCAATGAATATAATTACGAATTTTTCCAAATACGGGTTCATTAAGTCCATAAATACTGCTGGTGCGTTCGTCAGCCCAAATGGCATGACCGTGAACTCAAAATGCCCATATCGGGTTCTAAACGCGGTCTTCAGTATATCTTCTTCTCTAACTCTTAGCTGATGATATCCTAAACGAAGATCTATCTTCGAGAAATAACACGCACCTTGTAATTGATCAAACAAGTTGTCAATTCTGGGGAGAGGATAGCAGTTCTTTATAGTCACCTTATTTAATTCTCTATAGTCAATACACATTCTTATCGCACCGTCTTTCTTTTTGACAAAAACCATGGGTGATCCCTATAGAGAATGACTAGGTGGAATGAAGCCCTTCTCTTGAAGCTCCTTTAGCTGGTTCGACAACTCTGACATCTCTGACGGAGCTAATCGGTATGGCGATTTAACAACTGGCAACGCGCCTGGAATCAGATCGATGCGAAATTCTATCTCTCGCACAGGAGGTAAACCTGACAGATCATCTGGAAATACCTCAGGGAAGTCTCGGACAACTCGAATGTCATCAAGCTTCTTTTCATCAGCCTTGATACACGCAAGTGATCCAGGATTCTTTTCCGGCCTCTCGCCTTGGACTTCAAGAAACTCGCCATTCGGGACAATCTTTTCATAACAATCTATGACAGCTCGATGGTATGACAACTAGTCCATGCCAACAATGACATCAAAACTTCCTAGTCGGGTCGGGAGTAGGTCAATTTTGAAACAATGGTTATACAAAGCTAAGGTACAACCTCGTAAAACAGTGTTGGTACTAACCACCTTTCCATCTGCTAACTCTACTTCATAACTAGTATTTAAAGCGGTTGGGGCAATATCAATAAAAGGTGTAAACGCAGAAGATACAAAACTCTTCTCAGCACCAGAATCAAAGAGGATACAAGCGTAGTGATCATTAAGAAGAAACGTACCCGTGACCACATTCGGATTCTGCTGTGGATTTTCAACCACCACGTAAGCTCTCGCACGAGCTCCCTCATTATGCTGGTTCCCTGCCTTAGGACACTTGTTCTTAAGATGTCCTTTCTCACCACACCCATAACACGTCGCATTCTGCAGGAAATCATTACATGCACCTGGAAGTATAGCTCTACAATCCTTCTCCAGATGACCAGTTCTTTGGCACTTCTGACACTTTGGAGGGCATCGCCCACTATGGTGAAAGTTGCAACGGTTGCACTTTGGTAGATTCCCAGCATAACCTCTATTCTCAGTTGGGGCTGCAGCATAGGCCCTGGCAGTTTCCTGCCTCCTGTTTTGTTGTTGGTGATAGTTGTTGTTTCGGTTGCGGTTGTTGTTGTTGTTGTTGTTGTTGTTGTTGTTGGGGTTATTGTTGTTGTTGTTGGTGTTTCTTTGGTGATCTTCCCATTTTCTTTTGTTGCTTTCACCAATTCTAGTAGCCTTACCCTGAACTGCTTGCTCAACCAGTTCACGAGCCATGTTGATGGCATCATGGCAGGCTTTGAAGAAGTGATGTTTCCTTTGATTCTTCATGGAAACCTACGAATTGATCTTTTCAATCTTCTTACTTTCAGTGGACACCAATTCAGGACACATCAGAACTAGTTCATGGAAACGATTACTGTAAGCTTCGATATCATCTCCTTTCAAAGTCAGAGTCCAAAGTTCTTTTTCCATCCTTAGATTTCAGTTACTGGGCAGTATTCAGTGGTCATCATAGATTTTACGTTACTCCAGGGGATCTGATTAGCATTAGCAAGTCCTAAAGTCTGAACATTTCCGTTCCAACCAGGTAGAGCAACGATCCTCGAACGTGTACATAGCAAACTTCCTTAGTCATCTTCAGACACATTTTGCAAATTTCAAACACTTTGCTCTTATCTTTTTCTTTCGAACCAACGATATCATCATCCGGAACTTACATCCTCAGTCCCCTGAAAGAGTGAGGCTTTCCATTCATAAAATGTCTTATAACGAACATCCATGCATCTTGTGGGTACCACAGTTCCTCCAGTATTTTGTTATCGGAGTCCACCAGTTGTATTGTTTGAGTCACCTCTAGTCTTTTCGTATTTTTCAATGGCTTTGCCACACATGAAGACGCTTTCCACAATCTTCCTAACCGATTTCTTCTTAAATCTCTTGGGCGGCATGATTCTGGCAACACAAGTTACACAATCGTTGAGACTTGTAAAGGAATGCGAGTCCTGACACAGTTAAGGTAAATAATGGGAGAATAGTATAACTAATCATGAAATTTATCAGGATGGTCCGATATTTACTAATTGACCGAAAGAAAATAGATAATAGATATGCAAAAGATAGACCTAGAGATCGAATTAAAACCAAGTGAATTAATAATATCTAAGATTATATAAAATTCATATTATTGACAATCAAAAAAGTAAATAAGGAACAGGGAATACGCGCCGTGGATATCAAGATAGCGAAAATGATTCTGATTAAAAATGAAAATTAAAAGAGAAACCTTAAACTTTTGGATATAGACAGGTTTTGAAAATGACCCAGTTCCCTATAACCTTGGCTCTGGTACCATCTGTAACACCCCCAAAATCAGGTAGCAGCGGAATGGTAACAATGGGGTGCTACGTCAAAGTACAAACAATTAAGATATAGAACGACCTTAAATGGACGTTTTAAGAATAAGATTTCATATCGATGCCATAAGCAAAATTTTTAGAGTTCATACATTAAGGTCTCCATAAGATTTAGGTGTCATAAACATATCCACAATCGTTTTTAAATTAAACAAAATGCTTCATACTACCAAAGGTACTAAGAGTTTTTATAGATAAAAGTTGCATCGAATTTAAATAAACACAAAATCCATCTTCATTGATATCCATCACGGCTCCCATCCAAGCTTATACCTTAGGACCTGAAATTACATGTTAAAAGTCAACACAAAGGTTGAGTGAAATGCATAGGTATTTGTCCGTAAAAGAGTGGACACAAGAAAATTTAATAATGGTAGACCATGAATCATATTCAGTAGTCCAAAAACATGTATTATTGCACTAACCTCATGACACCGAACTTAACACGTAATAAGTAATCGTAATATATGCCCCACGCAGTAAAAAGGATGATGCCAAACAACCAACGTATTATTCAAATGTGTTAAATGCAACCATGATCAACTTGTGACCCCAAGGAAATGTGGGGGATTGTTAGTCGATAGATCGTAGTCCACAACACACTCGCTTACTAATAATAAATAGCAACTCTGGTTCATGATAAAAGGACTTAGTGCAATGTACTTAGCAATAATATGGATCATAAATAGCAGTTATATTTTTAAAACACATGTGTCTGTTATAAAACAAGCATGTAATTCACAGCCCCGTAGAGTTTGTGAGAAAACAAGTAGATAGAAAAACGGGGCTATGAACTCACCTCGATGAATGTAAATCAACAAGTATTCACAATCAGAAAAATGCGTCGCGAAGAATCCCGATAGGCACCTAATCAATATAGGTCGTATAAGTACTAAACACTTTGATTATTTATAGGTTCTTAAAGCTCATCATACTATCATGTCTCGGTGCTTATCATAATTAGAGGTCATGTGGAGACTTAATGAGGATCTAGGACACATTATATCGTTAAATCCCACCACTGTCTATCGCCACCAAACACCGAAAGCGCCTCATTATGAAACTCCCTAGTAATATATACTTTGATTAACTAATACCACATATAATTTTATAATAGCAACATCACAATCTAATCGTTTTAAGTGAAATACCATATTATAAAGTAAAAACGATTATTAAGGTATACTTTATAAAACTGCATAACGTTTCACTGTTTTTAGTCCTATCTTCGTTTCATTACGTCCACGGCCTGCGTATTAAGACGAGTTATCAAACTATAACATATTTTCAAAATTTAGTTTTCTGTATGAATATTAGAATTTACTGTTCATAACAATTATATATTTATATATATAGATTTAGTTACGTAAATCTTGTAAATGTCGTAACTTATTTCTTATAGAATCCGTTTTTATATAGCGATTCTTTCGAGCACGTCTTCGTTTTTAAAAGTTTTATCATATTAATGATGTTTTCATAAATTAATGTCCCTGATGAACAGTAACTTTTTATAAAATTTATTTTATAAAACCCGGTATTAACGTAAAACGTATATTTGTCGTATCTTTTTCGTTATAAATCGGTTTTTCGAGTTTCTTTACCTTTTTGGGAAATCGTCAAAGAAGGTACTAATCTTTCGCTAAATCATAAAGTTTCTGTTATCAATACCGCGAATCAAAACAGCCCCCATATATCTTTAGGTTTTTTAAAATAACTTTGTTTAATATACTTTTTAAACTACAAAGTATATACTTGAACTTTTTTATACTTAAACCAAGAGTGGACAACACTTATATATCCATTTTAACATGATATTATCAACATCATAACATATGTAAAAGTGTACAAATTGATAATCACAAGTAAAAAACTCTTTTACATGTTTAAAAAAGTAATCCTATGGTGATTTTTAGGGGGTGAACAAAGAACACAAAAACACATAAAATGATAAATGATGGACATAAAGAGTTTTAGATAACCTTAGAGTGATGAAATATGATAACCAACACAATCTAAATACTTGTTTAGATTATAAACCCTAGCTTGCAAGATCTTGAAGCCCTAAACCCTAATCTTCCATTCGTTGCTTCAATACATGTAAATGGTTAACCAAGGTTTGCAAACACCTTAGTATATCTTAGAAATGATGTGTGATGGCTTGTATATGTTGAAGAAAAATTTGTATGAATTATGTAAAGGGGTGTTTTGTTGCCGTGGGCTAGAGAGGAGGAGGGAGAAGAGATTTTTGTGAACTTTCACCTTAGAAATGAAGAGCGTGTGTTCTTTCTTACTAGCTACTTTTCTTATATACTTCTTGGACTTAGATGAGATCAAGACTAGATTCATAAAAACACTGAGTGGATTTTAGGGAAGTATACTTGGGGTCCTTGTGATTAATGTTGTGTTTTTATGTTTCCAAATGAGGACATCATCCCATGAATTTAAGGAGGTGTGTCTAGATAGTTATTAATAAAGGAAAATGAAAATATATATTGATAATGTATAAGTTGTAGTTTGTAAATAAAATGCATAACTTTGTAAAGTGTATGTATTTGTCTATTTGTTTCGTGTAAGGTTTGGCTCAAGTGATGAATGTAGGTAAATTTTTATAAAACTTTAAGCATTAGATATAAACATAGGTATTTGTTGAAGCGTAGAAAAGTTTTGGTGTTTCCGAGAATACCTAAACGTAATTTATCGCGAAACGTAACATTTTACGCAACCAATAAAAATAAAATATAAATAGTTTATTATTACTTTCGTAAAAATAATATAATGCTCGTTTGACGAAACTTTTATTCATTTGGTGTCCGTTTACGTTGATTGTTAATTTATAGCTTACGCGATTTAACTTAACTAATAAAATTAAAAGTAAACACGTACGAGAAAGAAAAAAAAATAATTAGTGAAATATATGACGTCGTAAATGACCTGAAAATACGGAATGTTACATTTCATCCTTCTTGTTCTTGTAAACCCATTTAGTCCCAATAGCCCTTTTTCCATTTGGTAAATCCACCAGTGTCCAAACCTTTTGTAATTTGAATTAAAGTAGCTCATCCTGCATAGCTTCTATACAGCTTGGATCCTTTAATACATGAATTACCTTTTTAGGTTCTTCTTGTGATAAAAAGCAAGCAAACAGACAATTTTGAAAGTCTTTATGGTTGGTCCTCTGCTGTACTGAACTAAAAATAGCATGTTCAGTCACACTCTTTGTCATCCTTCTTGTTTGAGCTGCTGAATGCAAGTCTCCAATAATTTGTTTAACTAGATGATCTTTGTGTATTCTTGCAGTTAGAATAGGACTGACAGGCATAAATGCATCTAAATTGTTCATGTCAGCCTCTGCACCAACATCTTCATCATCATATGAATTAACAATATCTTCCAATTCAGGCATATTTGGATCATTTGGAAGTTCAATGCTTGTTTTTAGATCAACAACATTAACTTCTATTCCAGCAGCATTAACAGTTGAACTAACAACATTAACATTGTTAGTGCTATTTCCATCACTAGCATTATTAATATTGTTAGTGATGTTAATACTAGCATCCAACTCTTGATTAACTCTTTACTCCTCTCTTGGCTCCTCTATACTTGGAACCTTACTATCTTTCCCTGAAGCTGCATTTTCATTCCCTGGATCTTCAGTATCCTTCTTTTCTTCCTCCCCTGATGGTTTGAATTCCAGTCTCAGGAGATCCTTTGAAATCTAAGAAGAATATAGAATCAGCTGGCTACATGGTAGACAATGTAATCTTTGCTATGTACTATCGCCATTCTACCTTTACCTGCATCATCACATGCCTTTATACCTATATTACCATTAGACTGATTCCCCGCAACTACTGGTTTATAGTTTATAGAATTTGTTAGTGCATCTATATCAAAAAGAAAATTAGGTCCACTTCCTGCAATATTAGATGTATTTTTACTAAATTGTACATGCAGGTTCTTTTCTACTATTCTAGTTCTACTGTTGAATACTCTGAATGCTTTGCTGTTGGTAGAGTATCCGACAAAGAACCCTTCATCAGCCTTTCCATCAAATTTACCTAGGTGATCTATGGTATTAAGGATTGCAACAAGACACCCAAATGGTCTCATGAAGCTTAAGGCATGTTTTCTACCTAGAAAGAGTTCATAAGGGGTCTTGTTGTGAGGCTTGATAACTAACACCCTATTTTGGACATAACAGCCTTATGAAGCTTTTAATCCCAACAGATAAAGTCTAAGATAGTTCCAACTTAGGGTTCACTAGGAAAAGCAACACAACTTTCTCTTTTGAGTTTCGATCTCATCGTCAATGTTGTTAGGGTCTTGATTAGTTTCTCCTCCTCCTAAGGCATACACCATTCCACGTGCTTCAGTACCTTCAGCTTGGTTTTCATGGTTTCGGTTCTTCAATTCTGGGAAATCACTCTTGTAGTGCCCTTGATTCCCACATTCATAGCAAGTGAGGTTTCTCTTATTGTTAGTAGCAGCAGGACTCTTACCGTCTCGGGTCAAGTGGCCAACTCTCTTGCAGTTTACGCACTTTACAATGCACTGGCCATTGTGATGAAACTTGCACTTGTTGCACAATGGTAGAGTTCCAGCATACTCCTTCCTTTCACCAAACCCAGCGGTATAAGCTATAGCCACACCTTGCTTCTTAGGAGGTTGATGTTGAGCTTGGTTGTTGTTATCAAGTTTCCTCTTATTTTTAGCTTGACGTTCAGCAAAGGTGCCGATCTTTTTGTCCATCAGTTCAGTGGCAAATTCAATTGAATCCTGCATGGTATTTGGCTTAGACGCCATCACACTTCCATAAATCATGTCGGGCAAACCACCGACATATTTCTCAATCTTGTCCGACTCTTTAGGAAACATCCCAGCACACATCAATGCCAGTTTCACATAATAGTTGGTTATGCCTACCAACGTCGGTAACCATTATCCTTCAATCCACCCCTCACCCTCAGTATTTCTTAACCTCTGCCCCTTGGGCCAGTACTTGTCGTCATCTTCTTTTTTAATGTTTTGTCTCAACTCATTTCATAGCAACATCGTGACCAATAGTTTAACGTGGGAGTTCCACCACGTTAGAGCACTTCCAAGAAGAGTACAAGTAGAAAACTTGATTTGGTTTTCTACAGAGTAGTTGCTTATACGGAACACAGTTTCCATTCTTTCAAACCACTAAGTCAACTCGAAAACTCCTTGAGTACCCTTAAAATATAGGGGTTTGCATTCTGAAATTTCAAACGACACTTAGAGGTCGTTCTCTCATGACTTGTGCAATGGTATTATGAAGTAACGCTCTCGGAAACACATTCCGCTGCGACTCAATTTTGGGGGTGTTACAACAACTCATTGTTGAACTCAGAAAAAGAGCACACAAAATCGGTCTACCTTAGAAACGAGGAGGACAAGAGAAGAGGAGTAGAGTACGTGATGAGCAAGATATTAGGATTTTACAAAGAATACCTAGAGCTTGGACATGAATATCTAACTGGAATGGACAGTGAAGATGAAGTCACGTAAGGACGTCTGACTTTGAGTCTAGCTACAAGACTCGTAAATAAAGAAAACCGCTTTTTAGGAGGCAACCTAATATTTAGTTTTCCCGTAATTAGGTGTGTCTTGTGTGTTTTAACTCTTTATTGTTTGTTTTATTATGTTTAAATTAGTTTGTAATCATGCTTTGTTTGTTTGTAACTTCGTCTTATTTGCAATCAAAGGTATTTTGTAACAAAATAAGTGTAGGGGAATTATCCGGTTTTTAGAACCAAATTCAGACATCTAATGTAACACCTCCAAATTGGGTCGCAGCGGAATAATGTATCCAGGAGCGTAGTACATTGCACAAGATATGAGAGAACAACCTCTAAATGAGTCGTTTGAAAAGTGATCTCGTTGATTTAACCAAAATCTGAATTTGTTATAACGTTGGTCCCAAAGTTTGCATTAATAATGTAAGACTGAAATAATACAACGAGATTTGTTTGTAGAAATCCATGAATGTAGTCTTGTATAGTCTAGACTCCAATCCACATCATGTATGACAAGCATCTAATTCACCTGAGAAAAACATGCTTACAGGTGTTAACATAAAGTTGGTGAGTTCATAGGTTTTTGTAAATGTAAAAGTTAGATCAAACATCTGTAAAGAGTATATGACCATTTCAATCGTTATAATAGTCATCAAAAATGTATGCATGAATGTTATGTCAAAGATGTGTATGACTATTGTTTCCCATACGATAGTCAGAAAAGTTAAGTATAGTTGGAGCTAAGCGTTTGTAAAGTATGCATGACCATTGTATCCAATACAAAAGTCACCATGTGTGATTACGATTGCACCCCTAAGTTCATGAAACTGCAACGTAGACTTATATGTACGCCACTTTATTCAAGGCACAGTAAGAGTTTGTAAGTAAGTAGTTGTTGGCCTTGTAGACACCAATCCAATCGTGCTCCGACATGGTATAACGTTCGTTTGTCTAGTGATAGCTGATCACTCGAACGGGGATTGTCAATCCCAAATAGATCTATTATATAACATTCGCGCTTACCCTCCGAGTAATTTACAGTTCATGCAACTTAAGCTAATCCGTAATCATAAGAGTAAAGTATAGTTGTTGCGCCCATAAGTAAAAAACAAGTAATGTATCTCACCGTAAGATATGCAAATGGGAGTTTAATAAAGTTGTAACGAGTTTGCAATGAGTATATAAACAGTTTTGTCAATGTATATGTAAACGAGCGTGTAACCAAGTTACGAAATCAAGTATGCAATCAAGTATGTAAAAGCGATTTTAAATGAATATGTAAACAATTTGTAATAAGCATGTATTCTCCCACGAGATTTGTAAAGTAAATGTAAAACAAGTGAAAGAGGGGCTATAAACTCACTTTGAGTGAGTAAATCGACAATGTAAATCACAAACTGAAAATGCGTCACGAATACGCCCGAATGTAACCTAATTAATTATAGGTCGTATGAGTACTAAGTACTTTGAATAACTAATACAATATATAATTCAATATAGCTACATCACCATCTATTAGTATTAAAGAAAAATATTTATAAAGTTAAAATGTTTATAAATATTTCCTTAGTAAAAATGTCGTAACTTTCTCGTTTTAAGTCCGTTACGTACGCTTCTTATGTCCATGCTTTCGTATTAAAAAGAGTTATCAAAATATTATATTTTCATATTTTCAACCCTCTGGTGAGCAGTACTTTTTACTGTTCATGCACTTTTATAAATTTATTTTTATAAATTTAATTAGCGTAATCTCGTAAAAGTTATATTTTTATTCGTTTTATCTCCGATTTTAATGATTCTTTCGAGCACGACTTCGTAATTAAAACTTTTATCTAACTAATGTATTTTCCAAAAAGTATCTGAGATGAATAGTCATTTTTACTGTTCATAGTTTATAAAATTATTTTTATAAACTTTAATTATCGTAAACATGAAAAATCCATAACTCCTTCGTTATTGATCAAATAATTATGATTCTTAATCCTTCGTTATTGATCAAATAATTATGATTCTTAATATTTTAGAATCCTAAAAATATGTACTTTATGTGAAAAATATTCAATCATTTATATCAGATGTGAATAGTAATAAGTTTTTATAAAATTTCTTTTATAAAAGCATTTATTATCATATAACTTGCAAATGGCGTGTCTTCTTCGTTATAAATCGGTTTTTTGAGTTCTCTATATGCCTATGATCGTCATGACTTATAGTATTAAATAAAAACTTAAAATAAATACCTTATTTTCGTGATTAAAACTGTAGGTTTTGATTTTTTTTTTAAAATATGTTTAAAATATGTTTTTATAAGTTTTTAGTTTTGTAACTTTGTTACAAGTCCTCTACAACACTCATATCACATGTACCATGTTACTTTATGTCCTTAAGTCCATTATTTGTCCAAGTAATGTCTATGATAACAAGTTCTCACCTCACTTTTACTTATAACTTAATAAGTAACCTTTTAAGCAACTATTTTATATATATATTTTTTATAAAGAAAACCATACTTGTATAATGTTTATACTTCTATTACAACATGTTCTTGTCATTAATATAACATGTGACAAAGTTTATCAAACCATGAACAAATGTAAAGAGTTTAGGTTTTTAGATAACCTTAATATGATGTATGGTGATGAACAACAAGATCTAAACCCTAGTTTAGATATTAAACTCAAGCTTCCAAGACTTAGAAAACCCTAAACTAATGAAACCCTAATCCTAAACCTTTCTTGATTAACCCTTGCAAATGCTAAACCAAGCCTTCAAACCTTCTTGGTATATCTTAGATATGTTGTATGATCACTTGTATA